>CM044001.1:38787036-39006011 GCA_024085815.1 Flaveria linearis | reverse complement strand
ACATACGTACGTACGTACATACATACGCACGTACGTATATACATACGTACGTACGTACATACTACGTACGTACATACATACATACCTACATACATACATACCTACATACAACATACATACCTACAAACATACATACATACATACATACATACATACATACATACATACATACATACCTACATACATACATACATACCTACATACATACATACCTACATACATACATACACACATACATACACACATACATAATACATACATACACACATATACATACATACATACATACATACATACATACATACATACATACATACATACATACATACATACATACATACAACATACATACATACACACATACATACATACACCACCTACATACATACACACCTACATACATACACACATACAGACATACACACATACAGACATACACACATACCCACATACATACATACGTACGTACGTACATACATACACACATACATACATACACACATACATACATACACACATACATACATACATACATACATACATACATACATACATACATACTACATACATACATACATACAAGATACATACATACATACATACATACATACATACATACAAATACATACATACATACATACACTACATACTACATACATACATACATACCACATACATACATACATACATACATACATACATACATACATACATACTACATACATACATACATACATACATACATACTACGTACGTACGTACGTACGTACATACATACATACCTACATACATACATTCATACATATATACATACCAACATACGTACATACGTACATACGTACATACATACATACGTACATACACACATACACACATACACACATACACACATACATACATATACATACATACATACATACATACATAAATACATACATACATACATACATACATACATACTACATACATACATACATGCATGCATGCATGCATGCATGCATACATGCATGCATGCATACATACCTACATCCATGCATGCATGCATGCATGCATGCATGCATACATACATACATACATACATACATACATACTACATACATACATAGATACTACATACATACATACATACATACATACATACATACATACATACATACCTACATACATACATACATACATACATACATACATACAACATACATACATACATACATACATACATACATACATACATACAACATACATACATACATACATACATATCTGTGTGTCATTAAGTGTGTGTGTGTCATAGAGTGTGGTCTATATATATGTAAGTGTGTGTTGTGCTATTAGTTTAGGAGTTTAATAAAAATTACATAAGTGTTAATATAATATTTGTCTTATTAGAGGATTTCGTAGGATAATGTAGGATTATCTACTTAGATTTAGCAAGATATGATGTGACTTGACATAATTTTTATTATTTGATTATGTTTATCTAGATGTTTTAAATATTTAAAAGTAAACTCATATTATTTAGTACTATATGGTGCAAGAGGTTTTGGTTTTTATAAAATTTTAATTCTTTAAAACTCTTATATATATATATATGTATGTATGTATGTATGTATATATATATGTATGTATATATATACACACATATATATATATATGTGTGTGTATGTACTTTTTTGTGTTTTAAACTTATTATTTCTTCCTTTATTATTTAGTTTGAATGTCTAACATTTTATAATTTACCGGGTGACGTTTGCTAAATCCTATTGATGATCTTAAGTTGTATTAAACGTTATGGTTTCATTTAACTGTTTTTGTTTAGATAAACCAGGGTTAATGGTTTTAGAATTTTAATTATTGTTAGAATTCATGTGCTTAGTTAATAATCAAGATTCATTTAGTAATTTTTCTCCTTCTAAGGTATCGGGCCCGAGACCCATTTGTTGGGTTTAGCATTTCCTATAATCAATTGATGGTCTATTGTAACACCTGGAACTTTTTGTCAAATAAAAGAAAATAAATGTCAGAAAGAGAAATAAAAGTATCTAGAAGAAAAGGAAAAGCAACCAAGTAAAGAGGGTCAAAGTGTAAAATAGTAAAAAACTCAATATTATATTACTACTTTTAAGAATGGCCACCCATAGCTTTTCCCATGATTTGCTTTTCGACTGAAAAAGGGAAGAAGCAGAAGAAGCTGAAGTTCTCCCTCGGTTTGGAGAAGAAGAAGGTTGTGAATTTGCATTAGGAAAGTGTTTCTTGTGTTTTTGACTTGGTTTTGTTGGTTTTACCACCTTAAAACTGATTATTATGTGTTTTATGTGCTTGGAGGTTGTTTTGATGTGTTTTAGGTGTTTGAACTCTTGTGCATACAAGTTGAGAGAAGTTATACTTGTTGGTGGCATAAGGTGAGTTCTAGACCCGTATTTTACATGTTTTATAAATTCTTTGAGGCTGAAAATGTATGTAAACGATTTTATAAATGTGGTGTGTGTAACCATATGCATTTGTGCTTATATGTTGAGAATTTAGTTGTTCATGTCTTGTTAGGCCTAGGAATATGGTAATAAGCTTAGAACATGATGTTGTGGTGATTTGGGCTGAGAATATATTAGAATATGTTACACATGTTGGTCATGCGCCTAAATAAGGCCATGCGCCTAAATTGCCTTAGACTAGTTCTAAATAGGGTTCATGCGCCCAAACAGTACCCCATGCGCCTAGAAAATGCTTTAGAATTTCTAATTCTAAGTCCATGCGACTACGTTCTAAATTCTGGCGCCTAAGTATACCCCATGCGCCCGAATAGTGCTCATGCGCCCGAAGTGGCCCATGTGCCTAAGTGTTTGAAATGCCTAAGTTCATGCGCCCGCATAGTTATAATGCGCCTAAACAGGCCTCATGTGCCTGCATAATACTCAGGCGCCCAGAACACTTAGTTTATTTTTGAAATGTTGAGAAAAACAGAATGATTAGGGTTTGACCCAAGTTTGACTTTAGGGTTCTAATGTTATTATATTGCATAATTATAAGCTATTCTTATGTTCATAATAATTATTATTATGTAACTTTACATGGTATGTTTATGATCATATATGCAAAGTATTATCATTAATAAAAGTGAAAGATTAATGATAGATAAAAGTGGAATGTAAATGAAAGAATGTATGTCTTGCAAGCAAATGAATAGGAGGTGCACGACCATGTTGTCGTTAGCTCAACTGTGATGCGGGTTAGCTACCCCAAAGGACACATAGGGTCAATCATTGAGATTGACAGGGACCCTTGTAGCATACCCTAGGTGACTGGGTCAGCTTAGTGTACAATGTTCGTGGTCTATTTATAGACCACAGGCCCAGCATCAGCTTCGTGCACAATGTTTGAGGTAGTGCACATTGGTCCATAAGAAAGTAAAATAATGATAAAAGTACAAAAAGGAACAAAGGCGTACAATAATGATTAATGAAGAAGGTTTACCTTGTTGTATGTATGATGCGTGCTCATGTACGAAAGTAAAGAAATTATTTTATTGTAAAGAGTATTTTCATATATAAATTGCATAAAGTATTTTAACGCTTTAAAACTAGAACTCACTCAGCAACGCTGACTTTTATACATTTCAGTTGACAGGTAGGCATTGTTGAGGATTGCACGAGGGGGAAGCTACTCAATGAGACAAGACTAACATCCATTCATATTTTGATATTATTTGATTAGGAATGCAATTAACCAATATTTATAACTTAAACCTATTGTATTGCTTAGCAATAATATTAATATTTTTAATGAAGATGAATGGTTTTTGTTAACTGATTTGTGCTGCATACTATATGAATTATATAAGTTTATGTATTAATGCGATGATTGTCCAACTGTGAGGTGCCGGGAACGGGGCCTTACAAGTTGGTATCAGAGCCAAAGTTTAAGAGATTTGGGTAAATATTTTGAAAATCCTAAACTAAACTGAAAATAGGACAAATAAAGGGATGTCAGCCCGAGTAGCTACGTGCCATCAGGTATTCCTTTTTCTTAAAGTTAACCAGTATTATGTGCGTGTGCTATTTGACTTGTGTGTTCTTAGTAAATTTAGATACTGATGTAGTCAGGATAGGAAATGCTTAGGGTGTGAAGAGTAAAGTAAGTGGCTAATCACTACTGGTACTGTAATTAGGGACTTACTATACTCAACATAAACTGAGCTATTATCTTGAGTGATCGTGTTAGTATTTGAATCTTATAGCATTTAGAGGATGGCTGGATGGAAATCTTTGAAGGCTTCTAGGGACAGAGGTCGTGATGGACGTGGTGCTGGGCCACGTGTTACCCAGAGTGGTGCTAAGGCTACCGAGGCAGCTCACGAGAACCCTGAGGTTCATGGCGGAGTGAGGAAAATGAGAATGCTAGTTTGAACGCCTTAGCTAGGGAGGTGATTGCTGATGAGGTGCACTGGGTCATGCAGACAGTCTTACTGTCTGTGGTGACCGAAGTTATCAGGGTAGTAAGGAGTGAAGAGAGAAAGGAAAAGGAGGGTAAAAAAGGATCAACAGGGAAGGAGAGAAAGGGGGAGGAGAATGGCCTGAGTCTGATACAGTATTGTCCAGTGATGTGGAGAATGCCTCTGTGTGGGTGACGGCTAAGGGGTGCAGTTATGGGGCATTCTAACGGTGTAAATCCCTGACCTTCGATGGTAATAGTAGTGCTGCTGTTGCTCACCGCTGGGGGTGAGGGAGATGGAAGCAGTGCTGGAAATTAGCGAGGTCGCAAAGACTAGAAGGTGAAGTTCGCTACTCACTCTTTTGTTGACTCAGCATTGTGTTGTTGGACAACATTGTCCAAGCTGAGGGTGCCAGGACCATAGGGAAGATGCGATGGAGGGAGTTGAAGAAATTGGTGATCGAGGAATTCAGTCCTCACAGGGAAGTCGATAAGATCGAGAGGGAGTCCTACAACTTCAGGCAGGAACCATGACCCACCAACAATACACCACCAAATTCAACGAAATGGCAAGGCTGTTGCCGGATCAGGTGACCCCGATATCAGGAAGATCAAGAGGTACATCCATGGATTGCCAGCTGACATTCGCAGGTATTTGATCACTGCTTAGCTAGGTACCTTTCGATTGGTAGTAGACCTGACAGGTAGGTTGTATGATAAGGGAGGAGACGGTGGTGGGAAGTGAAGAAAACGAGTGGTGGTGATAAGAACTGGAATGTGAATAGGTTTGGACATGGTGAATTCGTTCCAAACTATAAAAAGATGAAGGTGGATGATCGTAGGGTGTCCTCAAGTTTAGGGCTGAGGAAGTGCGGTAAATGTGGAAGGGAGCATACCAGTGAGTGTAGGTTGGGCTTGAATGTATGCTTCAAGTGTGGTAAGCCTGTCCATATTGCTAGAGACTGTAGGGTGCCGAGGAGTTATAGCTGTGTGGCGGGATGGCCACGTGAGTAAAGACTGTAAGAAGCCAAGTGTCGAGAGTTCGGGTGCGAAGAAGAAGGATGAAGAAGGAGGGCTGAGGTAAGTGCTAGAGCTTTCATGATGACCCGGGAGGAAGCCAGAGTAGACCCCGATGTTGTGTCAGGTATGATTCTAGTAAACCAAACTTGTGCCTATGTATTATTTGATTCTGGTGCTAGTAAGAGTTTTATTTCTACCACTTTCTGTGATAAGCTGTCTCTTAGTAGTAGAAGTATTAGTGAGCCATTCGATGTAGAAACTACTATAGGTAAGTCAACTAGAATTACTGATATGATAGGGGACAATACCATAGAAATAGAAGGTTATAGGTTTTCTACCAATTTACAAGTGATGCCCCAAGGAGGATTCGATGTAGTACTAGGGATGAATTGGTTAGCAACCTATGAAGCAAACATCATGTGTCGAAAGAAGATGATTCGATTAGTTGCGCCCGATGGAAGTTTGGTGATGGTTTATGGAGATCGCGTTACTATGATCCCGAAGGTGATTTCGATGGTGGTGGCAGAAAGTGCATGAGACGTGGATGTAATGCCTATCTTGCCTACGTGAAAGATGTGGACACGTCAGTACCACAACTGTCCGACGTGCCAGTAGTCTGTGATTTCCCGGATGTGTTTCCAGAAGACTTACCAGGTGTGCCACCGGATCGCGAAATTGAGTTCCAAATTGATCTGATACGCGGTGCTCAACCCGTTACCAAAGCACCGTATCGATTAGCTCCTACCGAGATGAAGGAACTAATGGATCAACTGCATGAGTTGATGGATAAGGGGTTTATCCGACCGAGCATCTCTCCCTGGGGTGCTCCAGTATCGTTTGTGAAGAAAAAGGATGGTAGTATGCGGATGTGCATCGACTATCGAGAGCTGAATAAGGTGAGGGGAAGAATTGGTATCTGTTACCGAGTATTAATGACTTGTTGATCAGCTCCAAGGTGCCAGTTAGTTCTCGAGGATAGATCTTCGATCTGGTTACCATCAGCTGAAGGTGAAGGAGCAAGATATCCCTAAGACAGCTTTTCGCACGCGTTATGGACACTACAAGTTTCTCATTATGTCTTTCGGTTTGACTAACACGCCAACTGCCTTCATGGATTTGATGAATCGAGTGTGTCGGCCAATGTTAGATAAATCAGTGATTGTATTTATTGATGATATCCTGATTTATTCAAAGAGCGAGGAAGATCATGCTGGTCACATTCGGGAAGTACTAGAAACACTTAGAATAGAGAAGTTGTATGCCAAGTTCTCTAGGTGTGCTTTCTGGTTGCGCGAGGTTCAAGTTCTGGGTCACATGGTGAATGTTGAAGGAATTATGGTGGACCCGACAAAGGTTGAGGTGGTGATGCAATGGAAGTCTCCAAAGACGCCATCCGAGATTCGCAGCTTCTTGGGTTTGGCGGGTTATTATAGGATGTTCGTCCAAGACTTTTCTAAGATAACCTCACCTTTGACTAAATTGACTCTCAAGGATGTGAAGTTTGTGTGGGGTCGGGAACAGGAGTGTGCTTTTGAGGAATAAAGACGAGATTGACTCAAGCTCCTGTTTTGACATTACCCGAAGGGAGTGAAGATTTAGTGGCATATTCAGATGCTTCTTATTTGGATTAGGTTGTGTGTTATGCAACGTGGAAGGGTAATAGCCTACGCATCCCGACAGCTGAAGACCACGAAGTCAACTACCCTACCCATGATTTGGAGTTAGCAGCCGTGTTTTCGCGTTGAAGATTTGGAGGCACTACTTATACCGGACGAAGTGCACCATGTTCATGGACCACAAGAGCTTGAAGTACTTCTTCGAGTAAAAGGATCTCAATATGAGACAGAGGAGATGGTTAGAGCTCATCAAGGATTATGAAACGAGATGCATTACCATCCGGGCAAAGCCAATGTTGTAGCCGATGCCCTTAGTCGAAAAGACTGGCCCGAGCCGATTCGAGTGAAAGATACAGTTGGTTATGACCGCTGACGTGATGACCCAAGTGAAGAGATTCCAAGATGAGGCGTTGAAAGAAGATCACCTAAATTCCGAACGAATAAGATGTCTAGTCGCAGAGTTGGGTGAGAACACTCACGGTGTTAGAACCCAAAATGGGTGAATGTGGATACCTCGTTATGGAGACCTACGAGGGCAGATTATGGATGGAGCTCCTAGAACTTGATATTCCTTTCATCCTGGTGCTACCAAGATGTATCAAGACATGAAAAAGGACTACTGGTGGCCGGGTATGAAATGTGATGTGGTGGAGTACGAGAGTAAGTGCCTTACTTGCTTGCAAGTGAAGGCGGAACATCCAAAACCATACGAGAAGATCCAACCGTTGGATATACCCGAGTGGAAGTGGGAGCACATCACCATGGACTTCATTACAAATTTATCCCGCACGACGAGGGGTACGACACCATCTGGGTGATTGTGGATCATCTAACCAAGAGTGCTCACTTCCTACACATCCGCGAGACGTATTCATCCAGAGACTGGCCGATCTGTTTATCAAAGAGATTGTGGCTCGTCATGGTGTGCCGGTGTCTATCGTGTTGGATCGTGACACCCGATTCACATGAAAGTTTGGAGAGGTTTCATGATGCGATGGGGATAGGCTACACATTAGCACGACTTACCATCCTCAAAAGATGGTCTGTCTGAGAGGACGATCCAGACACTTGAGGATATGTTTCGAGCATTCATGATCAATTTTGGAGGGAGTTGGGACGATCACTTACCGTTAGCAGAATTCTCATATAATAACAGTTATCATGCCAGCATTGGCATGCCACCTTACGAGATGCTATACGGCAGAAGGTGTAGAACCCCCGTATGTTGGGGTGATATTGGAAAAAAGAGTTAGGGAGCCTTGAGGTGATCAAGGCTACCACTGAGAAGTTAGAAAGCATCAAATCCTTCATGAAAGCGGCGAAGGATCGATAAAAGTCGTACGCTGATAAGAGGTGTAGACCGATCGAATTCAAGGTGGGCAACCGAGTTATGCTGAAGGTCTCACCTTGGAAGGGAATCATCCGATTCAGGAAGCGAGGGAAGCTAAGCCCAAGATACATAGGACCTTTCCGAATCACCGCACGAGTAGGAGAGGTGGCCTATCGGTTAGAATTGCCGGATGAGTCAAATGGAATTCATCCTACATTTCATGTATCTCATCTGAGAAAGGCTTAGCTGATGAAGATATGATTGTACCACTGGATGATATCGAAGTGGATGAACTGCTCAATTATATAGAGCAACCAGTGGCAATCATTGATCAAAAGGAAAGAGATTGAGGAATAAAGTGGTTCCACTGGTACGTGTGCAGTGGAAACAATGAAAGGGTTCTGAGTCGACATGGGAGACTGAAGAAGACATGAGACAACATTACCCACGGTTATTCGAAGAATGACGGGTTTCGAGGATGAAACCTCTTTAAGGGGGGTAGAACTTGTAATGCCCAGAACTTTTTGTCAAATAAAAGAAAATAAATGTGGGAAAGAGAAATAGAAGTATCTAGAAGAAAAGGAAAAGTAGCCAAAGTAAAGGGGGTCAAAGTGTAAAATAGTACAAAACTCAATATTATATTACTACTTTTGAGAATGACCGCCCATAACCTTTCCCATGATCTGTTTTTCGACTGAAAAAGGAAGAAGCAGAAGAAGCTGAAGTTCTCCCTCGGTTTGGGAAGAAGAAAGGCTGTAAATTCGCATTAGGTAAGTGTTTCTTGTGTTTTTGACTCGGTTTTGTTGGGTTTACCACCTTAGAACCGATTATTATGTGTTTTATGTGCTCGGTGGTTGTTTTTGGTGTGTTTTAGGTGTTTGAACTCTTGTGCCTACAAGTGAGAGAAGTTTACTTTTTGGTGGCATAAGGTGAGTTCTAGACCCCGTATTTAAATGTTTTATAAATTTTTTAGGGCTAAAAATGTATGTAAAGGATTTTAAAAATGTGGTGTGTGTAACCATATGCATTTCTGCTTATATGTTGAGAATTTAAGTTGTTCATGTCTTATTTAGGCCTAGGAATATGGTAATAAGCTTAGAACATGATGTTGTGGTGATTTGGGGCTGAAAATATATTAGAAATATGTATACACGTTGGTCATGTGCATAAATATGGCCCATGCTCCTAAAATTGCCTTAGAAAAGTTCTAAATAGGGTTCATAGGCCCAAACAGTACCCCATGCGCCTTGAAAATGCTTTAGAATTTCTAAGTCTAAGTCCATGCACCTGAATAGTGGTTCATGCGCCTAAGTTCTAAATTCTAGCGCCTAAGTACACCCATGTGCCCGAATAGTGCTCATTCGCCCGAAGTGGCCCATGCGCCCGAAGTGGCCCATGCGCCTAAGTGTTTGAAACCCTAAGTTCATGCGCCCGCATTGTTGTAATGCATCTAAACAGGCCTCATGCTCCTGCATAGTGCTCAAAAAACTTAGTTTATTTTCTGAAATTTTAAGAAAAACAGAATGATTAGGGTTTGACCCAAGTTTAACTTTAGGGTTTTAATAGTTATTATATTGCATAATTATAAGCTGTTCTTATGTTCATAATAATTATTATTGTGTAACTTTACGTGTGTTAGGACCGTGTACGTAAGGAGTTACTGGCGGATTCTGCATGAAACCAGATCAACTAGCGTAAAATTCTATTTCATTGGCGATCCAATCAGTGAGAACGAATAACCCGATTGATTTTATGATGAGACAAACATTAAGAATGGATTGAAATTGATTAGGAACGATCTATGAACTTGGATTTGCGATTTGGGACGCTCTGGACGGCTAGGGTATGAAGTATTATGAAGTAATTCGAAGTGTTACATTTTTCCATGAATTATGTGGTATTTATAGGTTATCAGTGTTCATTCGTATGACTAAACTATTAGCATGGTTCAGTCGTGCGACTGAAGCATGCGATTGACTCATACGCACGACTGAAGGTTCAGTCGTGCGATTGAACCAATTATGTCTCAATCATACGACTGATCGAGTCACCTGGTTATTCGTGTGACTGGTCCATAAGCATGGTTCATTCATGCGTATGGACCATAAGTATGGTCCATTAGCATGAATGTCCACATGACTAAGTTAAACACATTTCTAAGTTCTTATTGACTTAGAACTATGTAAAACAACATCAAACCTATATAGTTAGTTCATATATATGAATTACAATCAATATAAATATAACATGACATAATCACTCACATATAACTATCAAAATACATTTTCTATATAATCAATTACTTCATTACGTTGGATTACACATGTGTAAGACATGAAAGACTTTACATTTCTGAACATAAACTAGGTACATGAATATGTATTAACAAACTCCCCCTTGGACCTAGTTTAGCTAATGTCTAACAGTCTTCATGTGCTCCTGAAACTTCTTGTATTCTCTTCTCTTATGACTTTCGCGTGAATCTCAAACGCGAAGAAGAGTCATATGACATGTTGGAATGAAAAGCTTGTACAATATCTTGAGAGTCATAGAATAGTGGCCACTTGTATAGTGTGTAGATATCTTCAGCCGACAAGTTGGTTAGCCACATCAGGTTAAATACACTGATAGTCTTAATCTTGCTCTCTTTGTGCAAAACTATGACTACCTCTCCTGTCCGCCAGTCGTAATACCACCATTTGAAGTGTGGAGTGAAGTCCTGAGGCATCTCCCATAATTGGATCTTGACATTGTGCGCGGAGGACTCCACTTCAGCATTACCTTAGGCTTTCCAGTATGTGGATCAACTTCGGTCTTATTTATGAACCGTTTAGGCTGTGAGGCCTGAAGTTGACCCACCTAGTGTGGTATTGTCTCTTTAACGCAATCTCAAACCACCCCGACATCTTTCTGGGGTTGGCGGACAAAAGGTCTAAACAGGCAAGCCTGTTTAACTCAAAACCAGAAGAGTCTTCAGATCATGCGGAAATCTGAAGTACTCTATCCCCTTCTCCCTCTTTATGGCGTAGACATCCAAGTCTTCAAAATACGCCCAGCTAATAATCTTGCCAGACACCTTCTGATGCTTCTTAACTATGTAAAGTTTGGTGTAGGCGTTAGACTTTGGCGGTTTTTGCTGGCTCTCATTTCTTCTAGGAACACATCCCACTCAGCCTTCTTGATATCAACATCAGCGTCCGTGGCTTGGGCTTTCCCTTCTTCTTTCTCTTCTCTTCTCTTTAGCATCAAGAGCTCCAAACATACCACTGCCAAATGTTTCACCAAATCAGGGATAACATTTCCCTGTTGGTCAGTGTACTATGGATACTCTTGTGCAGTGATATCCTCGATATCAATTCAATCGACTCCCTGCACTTCATCGCTCATGACATCAACCTCGAGAGCATCCTTGACTAACTCATCCGGGTTGAGTCTGAACATTCGGCCAGCTGCTCGTCTGTGAGATCATGAATGATCTCTCCCTCCTCGGGTGTGTAGCTCACATATCATCGCATAATCCCTTGCAAATCAAGAATCATTGTTAGCTGAGTCTTGATTTGCTGAAGGGGTGCGACGTCGTAGTCGACTACTTGATCAGCTTCATCTGTTTGATTAAACATTTAAAATACAATCTCACAGACATCAGTAATTAGGATAATTAAACATTTATAAACTTAAATTACATTAGTGTAATAAATGATTCAAGTACAAAAGTTTTTCAAATACATAGAAATCTAAGCATACTTTTGCCTTGGGAGCTCGACTCTTCAGCTTGGGAGCTGATGTGGAGGGTCGTGGATCTTGATTCTTTTGGTGCGCCTCTCCCGAGCTGATAGATTTGAGGCTGATGCAGATGCCACCTTCATACTCTAGTTCATCATCATCTCCCTCATCTTTGTCCTTTCCACTGCCTTCTGCCTCACCCACTTCATCATCATCATCATCTGACTCATCATCGGATGAGTCTTCATCATCATCATCTCCATCATTATCGTCACCCTTGATTTTTAGGGGCTCACCCTTAGTCCCTTTGAGTCGGAGAAGAAGCTTTTGTTCTTCTTCTCGACCTCCTCATCCTCTTGACCGAGGCCATCAGAAGCTCATTCTATGCTGTCAGAGCACTGTGAGCTCTGGCCAAGGCTCTCTCTTGGGTAGCATCTCTCTCAGTCAGATGGGCAATCTGTTGACTCTGAGCTGCATTCCACTCTCTCAACAGGGCAATCTGCTTGCCTATGCAGCGTTGACTACCATCAACTGGTTCATCTGGTTCGCTCGGATGACATCAGTAGCGAGCAATTTGAGAACCAGACGGTGGAGGCTAGCCAGCTGCTCCTCTAGCCCACAGTGGGTAGAGGAGATCCTTGTGAAGGGATCGATGATGTGGAAGGGCCAGGGTTTAGGGCATGGTAGATGTGGTGGTGGATGATGTGTATGTGGGAGTGGGGATGAATGTGAATGGTGATGGAATGGATGTAGGTATGGTGCGTGTGGTGGTAGGAATAGTGGTGGCTGAGGTGGTGTAGTAGTGGTGGCTGTGGTTGTAGCTGTGGTTATCGAGTGGTGGTAGTGGTGGTAGGAGTGGTGGTGTGGTAGGAGTAGTGGTAGTGGTGGTGGTGGTAGCTGTGGTGGCTGTGGTTGTTGAGGAAGTAATTAGCACAATCCTCCGTCTCTTGCCCTTCTTGTCGTGGGGCTGGGCCATTCTTTTCAGCCTCGAACCTCTGGCAAATGGGCTCCCCCTAGGCTAGTTGGCTGGGGAGGTGTATAAGTAGGATCTGAAGTCTCAGCTCCTACAGCCCTAGCCTGGCGTCCTCCAACCGCTTCCTTGCCCCTTTCGGTAGACACCACACGACTACCGACTGTCCTAGTAAGAGGCTCCTCATCTGATTCCTCCTCTTTTTCATCAACCAAGAAGTCCTGATGGATGGAATCCTGCTCCGATCCACCGGGAGCAGATGTACTGTATGGAGGTGGTGGAGATGTAGTAGACGTGTCTGTGGCTCGTGATTGACTAGGGCATGTATCTCCACCACCTTAACCATCATCATGGTCATCATCGTCGTCGTCGTCGTTAGAAGGAGCCATAATAGGCTCGACGTCCGAGTCACTGTCATCGTGACACCACTTCTTGCGAGCTGGCGCCACATAACCTCATTGGCCAGATGGCCGAAGAGTCTCCTCACCGGGGGCTTCACCTGCTTCCCCAGTAGACCTTCATCCTTCCTAGGGTGGTATCATCCATCACCTCTTGGGTCACAACATCATCATCCTCCTTTGGCAGCATAGGAAGCTTCTCATCTATGATCATCTGCAAGAATCGTGGGTACATGCAGAAGCCTTCCTTGCCTTTAGCCTCAATGTTCTTCGTCAGGTAGGAGAAGAACATGCGTGAAAAACTGAACGGGTGGTTCAGCACCAGCGCAACATATGCGTTCTGGATTTGGTCGGATAGCTCATCAAATCCTCCTCTTCTGAAGGCTATGCACTTTTGGATCACATGTTCCAGTTACTTGAATTGTGGGTACATGTTGCTCTTATTTAGCACGCCGACATTGATATCGCCGGTGTACTTGATCCTAAGAAAGCATCCCCGTACTGTTAGGGGATGCAGCTTGGTTGGGTGTGTTCCATCATCACCCAATTCCAAGACTCGCCGTAGGTCTTCTTCACCCATCTCTATGTCTTGACCGAAGATAGAACTCCAGATGCAGAAAGGCTCAGTAGACTGGTCGACAACAACATTCTCCCAGTATGGCTGCTGGATCGACCTATATGGAGTGCAAGAAGTAGAAATAGCCCTGAAGATCCTCGATCTTTGTAGGAAGGCTATAATCCCGATGAACTCAGCAGCATTCCGGGATGTAGTGTCTAGATGAGCGCATATGTTATGCTTGGTGCTCATCGTCCATCTATCAGCCATTTTTTTCTACAATACAAGAAACCAACACATTAGTTCCATTCATAAGAGATAAACGATTGACTTGGAACAGATTTAGACAAACTGTTTCAATCGTGCGATTGAACCATACGACTGAGTTCAGTCGTACGATTGAGCCTGCGACTAGACTTAGTCGTATGTTATACCAGTACGGTTGAGTCAGTCGTGCGACTGAGCCACCGATTGATTCAATCGTGCGATTGAATCATACGACTGGCTCAATCGTGCGACTGAGTCATACGACTGGCCCAATCATGCGACTGAAGTTCATCAGCCTGTCCATTCGTGTCTTGCACTGTTCGAACCATTAAATTTGAATCTTCATCAAAACATTAAATTAAACTTCGTTTTTAGGTTCATATGGTTCGCAAGGACCCGACACAACACTTAAAGTCATTTAAATCCACTTTATTTTACATTTAAGTGGCCTATTTTAGGTTTTTAGTCCCGTTTCTTTGTTTTATCAATTTTGACCCATTTAAGTTCGATTAATCTGTCATTTGATCCCGATTTCGTCTGCAAAGTACCTGTAGATGAACGCTAGATGGTTAGAAATGAAATCGCAGCGTAATCTCAGTTTTTTGGAAATTTTGGCAGGGTGTATGGGCAATGGGTGGTTTTTGAAAAATTTGAAGTGGTAAGGTTCACGACCAACTGAGTCTCTATTTATACTGTTTTGGGATTCAGTCGTGCGACTGGACCCATGCGCATGCCTCAATCGTGCGACTGGACCCATGCGCACGATTCAATCGTGCGACTGGGGTTCAGTCGTGCAACTGACTCGGACTCCCTTATTCAGTCGTACGATTGGTTCATTCTTATGATCCAATCGCATGGTTCCCCTCCATACTCATGGACCATCCGTGTGCTTTACTCATACTTATGGTCAAATCGTGCGACTGGTCCATGCTTATGGTCCAGTCGTGTGACTGGTCCATACTCATGGTCCAATCGTGTGATTGGTCCATACTCATGAGTTTGACTTCATCCATTTCTACACACACTCAAATTTAAATTTTGATAAATGAACGTTATGACCAATGATCATCTTAGACATGATCCTTTTAACATAAATCCTTTGATCACCTCAGATGTGATCCTTTTAAATTAAAACCGATTGATCACCTCAGACGTGATCCCTTTTAATTGAAATCGTTTGGTCACCTAAGACGTAACCCTTTTAAATTTTGATTCACAGAGTTCATCTAGTTATCTAGTCCGACATAGACACCTAATTGATAAAAAAAACAAAAAACAACGTGAATTGAAAATAAAATAGAACATATTTTTGTGGTTTTGTTTGAGGTGGGTTGAAAACTTTTTAATTTTCCTTAATAGATTTCTCCCCCTGAACAGAGCAGCATCAAGCACTTACATCTTATCTGGAAGGACTATCATGGAATCATACAGGCTTAAACATAATTATTTGGGACCCTTTAGAATATGTTTGTTTAACTTATATTTATTTGTCTGTGTAGATACATGTGTACCTAGTTTCTGAGCTTAACGTAATATGTCTTTAGTGTCTTACACATATGTAATTGAATGGGTACTTTGATGAAATAAAATGTCTGGTTGTGCTTATAATGTTTGTTATTTCATTGATTAGTAGTTTAACGCTTATTGGACTGACTTTATAAGTTTGTGGTTGTTTGAATGAATCTTAGTAATGTAATGATTAAGAAATATATTCAAACATAGTAATATGAAGTTCTCATGCGAATGGCACATGCTAATGGACCATACGCATGAACAACTTCATGCGAATGACTCAGTCGGACGACTGAACCAGGAGACTGGATCAGTCTCATGATTGTAACATGAGATTGGCTCAGTCGCACAACTGAACACTCAGTCATGCGAATGGATCAACCGCATGGCTCAATCGCACGACTGAACCATACTTGTGGTTCAGTCGCCCGAATGAGAAACACTAACCTATAAATACCACTTAAATCGTGGAAAAACGTAACACTTCGAATACATTCGTACCCTAGCCGTCCAGAGACTTTAGAAAACCTGTTCTAACTTCATAGTTCATTCTTGATCGATCCCTACTCAATTCTTAACATTTAATCAACTCTAGCATCGATCATAGTAACGTTCTCATTGATTGGATCGCCAATCAAATAGGATTCTACACTATTTGAGTTGGTATACACACATAATCAGTTAGTACTCTGTCCGTACACGGTCCTAACAAATGGTATCAGAGCTTTGGCTCTTGATTTTGCATATGATCCAATCATTTCCGATGTAAAACTCACGTTTTTGCATTCAAAACACCATTTTTGGCTAAAACAGTGTTTTTGACATTTCCAGATAAAAAAATTCACGTTTTGGGATTACATCAGATTAGGGTTTGTGAAAATTCGTAATTTTGTGTCAAAGCGTCAAAAACCATCGAATTTTCAAACACAGCAGCATCAGTCGCATGATTGACTCAATCGCATGACTGAATTCATTCGTATCCCTCATACGCACGATTGGACTCATTCATACATCCATTCATACAACTGAACTGTCTAGTCGCATTGTTCATCCGCACCTGTCGATTCGCACGATTGATTCATCCGCATTGGTTCATTCGCACGTTTGAGCCATTCGCATTGTTCAATCGCACGAGCTGTCCAATCGCACACCTTCATTCGCACAAGCAGAAACAGTTTTGTTCCAAGGTTAAAGTTGATAGTAATGGAGGATCAATATTCGGCGTTCACAGCAGGTAGAGATTCAAGGATCCAGAATCTGTTGCTTCTGGAAAATGAAGTGGAGAATCATAACAAGCCCCATAAGCTAATCATGTTAGATGATTACCCACAGTGGAAGCAAAGATTTGAGATTTACTTAAATAGTGTAGAACCCAATCTGTGGGAGTCGATAGAGACAGGGTATAGCATGACCGTAGGTGCAGATGGAGTTAAACTTATACTAGGGGGCATGACTGATGGACAAAAGGTAAAGTACAATGATGAGAAGAAAGTTTATGCATTGCTCACTCAGTCAATTCCTAAGGACATCTTTCATCAATTTTTTGAGAACAAGCAAGCAAAGAAGCTGTGGGATGCATTGGGAAAGAGGTATGACGGAAATGCACCATTAAAAGCTGTAAAGGCTAAAGCGTTTAAGAAGGAGTTTGACAACTTCTCGTCAGTGGGAAAGGAGAGCTTGGACGATGTCATTGATTGGTTCTATCACTTAATGAGTGAGCTGCACACTCATGGAGTCTCCACGTCTATGGAAGAAAAAGTTTCAAACTTCACAGATGGGTTGTCTGAAAAGTGGGTTTCTTTTGTCTCCAACCTCAGACAGAATGATATGCTGGCGAAGTTAGATATCAATGACTTCATTCTGAAACTGAGGGAGGAAGAATTGAGGATGAAGTACAGGGCTCAAAAGTCTACTTACGATCAGAATCCAGCCCTATACAACTCAACTCCACAAGCCAAAACGTCTGGAGCTCCACTACAAACGGCTTTTGTGTCGAGTTCAGCTGGTCCATCTCAAGCAATTTCTTCAGGATCTGACACGTCAGGGTTGTCTGGTACCCAATACATAGCATCTGAAGCCAATGCTATAAAACTGAAGACCGAGAATCTCGGAAATATGACAGTTGAGATAGCAAAGGAACACATCGATCTCTTAGCAACTGTTGTCCATTCCTATGATGGGCTAGTTGCTGGGAAAATTGGGAACTGTCATCCGGCAGATGAGGACTACGAGCAGGTAGACGAAATAGAGCTAGAAAGAATGGACATAATGTGGGCTTTAGCAAGTGCTGTCCGGAGAGCTAAAAAGTTTGTCAAGAAAACCGGCCAAAACCTGGTTGCTACTAAGGACACAACTTTCGGTTTTGACAAGTCCAAGGTTACCTGCTTCAATTATGGGGAAAAGGAGCACTTTAAACGTGAGTGTGTGAAGCCTAAAAAGACAGGAAATAGGAATCCTTTCTCATCCTTCAATCATCCGGATAAACCCACAGTTAGTCCTACTTCTTCAAGCAAGGATCCTAAAGCCTTGAATGCTCATGATGACGAAGGAAAAGATTGGAGCTTTCGGTTTGTGTCTCCGGGAGAATCCAACATTGCTAGTGTCGAGGACTTAGATGACGACTCAGCAAGTGAGGGTGATATTACTGTTGATCTCGTGATGTCAAACATTGAAGAATATGCAACTGTGATTGATCATCTAACTGAAGAAGGGACAAGTTCAACAAGTCCAGAATCACCAGAACTAGAAACGTCAGACTCTGCTTTGATGGCTGATTCAACCACTCCCTCTCAGGTAAGTATCACTTCTCAACTTTTCAATAATCATGCTTTTTCTGATTGTAATAAATTTAGGGAAAGCATTGATCTGAAATTTGCTAGGTTATTAGATCACAATGATAGCTTAGTAAAGGACTTACAACTGTGCACAGAAGCCAATAGAGTTTTAAAACAAAATGAGCACAGTTACAAAGAAAAGATAGACCTTTTGAACAAACAGCTTAGGGAAACAGAAGTAGTAGCCTTTAACCAAGCTAATGACATTAGGTACTATCTAAACTCCCTAGAAGACACTAAGAAACAGAAGGCAGTTTTAGAAGTAGAAGTAAATTCACTAAAACAAAAACTGCACAGTTAGACAAGTTCCTCTCACATTGTCCAACACTTAGTGAGAGAACGTAACAATGGGGAGTGTTTGGGATATAAAGTGGTTCCACCACCGCCTGAGACCTTGATGAATGCAAAAAGTAAACCAATAAATAATAACCCAATCAAGGATCATGTGGTGTCCACTCCTCTAGTAAGTGACCCAGATTCCACATGTAAACCTATTGAATCTGGCACTAAACTAAAGGAGGCCACTTCAAAATCACAAGGTAAAATGCCCTGTCAATCTGGACAAACAATTTGAAAAGGCTAAAGTTAAGTCTGGGTCAACCAAGTCTAATTCTGAACCCAAAAAGACCAAACAAGTTAACCACCCTCGTGCTTCATGTCTAAGTCCAGAGAAACAAAAGGTAAAAGATGTTACAAACGTTCAAACAATTAATTTTGTTAAATTAGATAAAACATCTAAGCAAGAAATGTCAAAACCCAAATAAAACAATGTCACACGGGTGTCCCATACTTCTCCACAGAAACATTTAAATCGTCAAGTTGAAAGCAGATCATGTTACAGCTGTGGAAAGTATGGACATATTGCATCTTATTGTCCTTATTATCAGACGCCAAAGAAGAAGGTAGAACTTTATGACACTAAAGTGAGCTCTTCCAAAATAAGATCCATGACTCCACCAAAAAGAGTCATTGAACCTAAAGTTCAACCTATCAACCAGTCGTCTGTTTATCACAAACAGGCCTTACATAAGACTGGCTTATGGAAAGATAAATATTTCCATGAATCTGATAATGAGAACAAGAAGACCATAGATTGTCCCTCACCCTCAAAAGGTCAATGGGTGGAATTTATGATGGGTGACGCCTCTGGGTCACCCAAGCCAGTAAAGGCTTGGGTCCCTAACCTGAACTAATGTTTTCAATTGAATGTGCAGGGTGTTCACTATAGTGCTGAAACCAACACGTGGATTGTCGATAGCAGAGCATCTAGGCACATGACGGGGAACAGGGCACTCCTATCAAACGTCAAACAAATAAAAGGAGGCCATGTTTTATTTGCTGGAAACAAAGGAGGGTATATCACATCTCAAGGGGAAGTGGGAAATTAGAAAGTAAAGTTTGACAAGGTAAACTACGTTCAACAACTTCAAAATAACTTACTTTTGATATCCCAAATTTGTGATAAAGGGTTTAAAGTAGTATTTGATAACAAGAAGTGCTATGTCCTGAAAAAGGACTATGTCATCTCGGAGGACCAAGTCTTAGTGTCTGCCTCAAGATATAATGACCTTTATGTCTTGGATCTATCAAAGGCCTCTACAACGGATCATCAAGTTCAGTGCTTCTTGTCAAAGGCAACTGAGAAGGACTCCATCTCTTGGCATCAGAGAATGGAACACATTAATCCACGGAAGATGAATCTCTTGATCCAGAATGATATAGTGAGAGGAGTTAACGTCAAAAACATCCAACTTCCGGATTTCTGTGTGGCATGCAAGAAAGGCAAACAGACAAAGAAGTCTCATAAGGAAAAGAAAGTTCACTCCATCGAACTTCCTCTTGAACTTCTTCACATGGATCTGTTTGGTCCATCTGTACAAGAAGCATCGCAGGCGACTTGTACTGCTATGTAGTTACAGATGACTACTCAAGATTCTTTTGGGTGATGTTTCTGAAATCAAAATCAGAAACATTTGACTCATTCAAAGAGTTAGTAACTACACTGGAGTCTCTCTACAAGCTGAAGGTAAGACAAGTCTGCTCAGACAACGGAACCGAGTTCAAGAATCAATGGATGGAGGCTTTCTGTAAAGAAAAGGGAATTGTGCACTAGTTCACGTCCGCCTACACTCCTCATATGAATGGTGTTGCTGAGAGAAAGAATCGCAGCTTAATAGAGACAGCATGGATAATGCTGGCAGACTAGAAGCTGCCTATCCAATTCTGGAATGAAAATCGAGTTCTGGTGGTTAAACCTCATGGTAAGACATGTTACGAGTTACTTCAATGACGTAAACCAAATCTAGAGTTTCTCGAACCGTTTGGCGCACCGTGCACACTACTAAAGAAATATCAGGAGGGAAAGTTCAGTGAGAAGGCTGACAAAGAAATCTTTCTTTGATACAACATACCAAATAAGAGAGTCTACAACAACTCAACGGGTCAAGTAGAAGTGTGGTGTAATGTCGACGTTCAGAGATATACCACCCCTCCTGCTGGAAAAAGACCCACCTTCTTTTTCGACTATGATGGTTTCTTCAAGTCCTTTACGTCCCTCTCTCCACCTCTGACGATGACTTGGCAACCAAAATGATGTTTGAGGTCCTAAACACACCATCACAAGACGCTACATCATCTGGTTCACAAGGTGAATCGTCTAACCAGTCAGGGGGAGCACTCGAGGTAAGTGACTCCTCCTCTGACTATGAAGCTGTGGAGAATGACCAGAACAGTGAGGAGGAACAGGTTCCCATTCTTGCAAGTCCACAAGCATCTGACATTGATGCCTCTGCATCTTCCGAACCTCAAACTCCTACCGCCTCAGATACAGAACCAAATGTCCATAATCTTGGTTCTGAGGTAGTTGTTCCCACCACTCTTGGATCACGCCTAAATGTCTATCATCCTCTGGACAATGTCATTGGGGATGTCAGATCAGGAGTTCAGACTAGAAATCAGCTATATTCAGCTGATTATGCCTTGGTAATGGAAAAAGGATACCTTCACGATGGTGCATATCGTTGTTTTATGTCTTAATTTGAGCCAAAATACGTTAGTAAAGCCCTGAATGATGAGGCATGGGTCAGTGCCATGCAAGAAGAACTTCTTTAGTTCAAGAAGTTAGGTGTATGGACACTAGTTGATAGACCTAAAGGTGCTAAAGTCATTGGTACCAAATGGGTATTGAAGTGTAAGAAAGATGATCAAGGTATCATCATCAGGAACAAGGCTCGGCTTGTAGTTCAAGGATTTCAACAAGTCGAGGGAATAGATTACTATGAAGTATTTGCACCTGTGGTAAGAATGGAAGCCATCCGTATCTTCCTAGCCTATGCCTCTTACATGAAGATTAAAGTCTATCAACTCGATGTGAAGAGTGCATTTCTTCAGGGTGAAATCCGAGAGACAGTGTACATCAGTCAACCCGAGGGATTTGAGGATCCATATCATCGGGACAGAGTTTACAAACTTGACAAGGCTTTATACGGGCTTCATCAACCTCCTAGAACCTGGTATGAGAAACTCTCGACTCACCTTGTGAAACACGGATTTAGCAGAGGTGTAATTGACTGCACATTGTTCATCAAAGAAAAGGATGGTGATCTGCTGCTTGTTCAGTTTTATGTTGATGACATAATCTTCGGTTCCAAGAACGAGGATATATGTAAAGAGTTTGAAGCAGTAATGAAGGCTGAGTTTGAAATGAGTGCCATGGGAGAGATGAAGTTCTTTCTTGGGTTACAGGTGGATCAGACACCAAAGGGAATATTTTTATATCAGACCAAGTATGTAGGAGATATTCTCAGTCGGTTTGACATGGACAATGCTTCCGCAGCTGGAACTCCACTTGCTACAAACCATGATGTAGCACCCGACGAGAATGGTGATCTAGTCGATACCACCATGTACCGAGGAATGATTGGATCTCTCATGTACCTCACTGCATCAAGACCTGATATCATGTATGCAATATGTCTATGTTCAAGATATCAAAAGAAGCCAAAGGTTAACCATCTGATAGGGGTCAAAAGGATATTCTGTTATCTGAAGGATACACCAACACTTGGGTTGTGGTATCCTCATGACGATGACTTTGAGCTTACAGCGTATAGCGATTCGGATTATGGTGGCTGTAAAATGAACTACAAGTCCACTTCAGCAGGATGTCAATTCTTTGGGAGAAGATTAGTCACATGGCAGTGTAAGAAGCAGACATCGGTTGCTCTGTCAACTTGTGAAGCTGAATACGTTGCTGCAACAAGCTGTTGTTCACAAATCATCTGGGTTCAACAGCAAAAGCGGGACTATGGTTTGAAATTCTCTAACACTCCTATTTATGTTGATAATTCTGCTGCTATAGCCGTAACTAAAAGTCCGGTCCAACATCCTAATACCAAACACATCGGAATTAAATATCACTTTATATGTGATTGTTTTGAAAAGAATTTAATCGATGTTGTTAAAATTAATACGGATTTTCAACGCGCTGACCTCTACACAAAAGCTTTTGATAAACCAAGAAATTTATATCTGTTAGAGGTCAACGGCGTCAAAAAGAAAAGTGAAGTGATTCCAGAAGATGAAATTGCTTAGTCCGACACCTGTTTAGTTTTTCTTTTATTTTCTTTTATTTTCTTTTGTTTTAATTTCCTGTCTTAAAAATCCAAAAAACACAAAAAGATTTTCGGTTTTAAAATTTTAGGGGGAGATTAGTTTAGTTTTCAGTATTTATTTACTTAAAAAAAACGGGAGGAGGAGATTCTAGAAATATGATCGTATCTGTGATACTGATTCAACGACTATGGAAAATGATAGTACACAGGAACAAAGAGTTTGGGATTTTAAAATAAGTTAACTGATTATTGATGTAAACTTTAAAGTGTAAGTCTGAGAAGTCTAAGCAACATAAAAGGAAAAATGATAGTAAAACTAGCTTCTACTAAAGGAACACGGAGAAAGTAGACCTAGAGGATGCTAGATCATTAGATGATATGTCGGTAGATTCAACACAATAGATTAGTAGATCTCGTTGGTGATTTCAATTTTAAAATAAGTTGTTCAACAAGCTGTGGGTTATCATCTTATCCCTGGTTAACACAATCAACCAAGTTCCAACAAGGGGTGACGAGCAAAATTAATGCCACAAAAGTGTGCGGACCATAAAATGAGCAAAGCACATGAAAAATGCAAAAAGCAATCTAGCTGATAACATATGTTGTTAGTGCCATCTGTGCAAAAAGAATATAATTGCTCAAACAAGAGGATAGGTGGTGTGCCTCTTTGCTATATGGTGGCACTGACCTGAGGATAAGCATAACCTAAATGTTTTAGAATTCATTGTTGTTTGCGCCTCTCTGTTGTGCGATGGCACTGACCTGAGGCTTTGCATCTCTTTGAAAGTTCTTAGAATAGTTTCCTCTTGTCACAATAACCGTAGATCGCTTAAAATCTCCTGAGGAATGTTGATTACCATATAAGTGTGGGATCCACAAATGATTGTTGAAATAATTAAACCCTAAATATTTACCAACGTGGGTCAAAAATCTGTGTATGGATTTAAGAGGACAAGTATACTGACAATCATCGTGAGCTGTAATTCTTGAAAGTCCAAATCAATGTAGGATCTTACAGAACTAGTATGATTTCCTAAACTTGCTGATGACTCTCGATGAAAACAAGAATCCAAATCAAAAGGCTTTGATAAATTGTCCCAAATAATTTGATAAACCTGTATGATTCCATAATGAATCGCTCCAGTTATGATCAAAGTAACTTAATGTTACCTAGGATTTCAACCTCCCACAAAAATACAAAAATAATTTTTCGTTTTGTTTCTTAATTCTAGTTGTTTAATTTGTTTGAATCTTAGTTATTTAGTTTTAAATTTTGGACTACGCAATTGAAATCAATCTGTGAGTTAGTCACTAAAATGAGTCACGTCTGAGGTGACAAATTGTTTTAAAAGGATCACGACTGAGGTGATCAAAAGTTTTCATAGTTAAAAGGATCATGTCTGAGATGATCGAAGGCTCAAAATGTTTAATCAAAAGTTAAATGGAGTTAAATGTCAAATGGTCATAAAGTCAAAATCATGAGTATGAACCAATCGCACGACTGGACAATGAGTATGGACCAATCGTACGATTGGACCATGCTTATGCTCTAGACAACTGAATGGAGCATGAGTATGAACCATTCATACGAATGGCTTACAAGATTGAGCCAGTCGCCCGAATGGAACTCTACGAATGAGTTAGTCGCCCGACTGAAACCCAGTCGGCCGACTGAATGTGATCGACTGAACCGATCGCACGACTGAGGTCCAATCACCCGAATGAACAGAGCTAATGGGTCCAGTCGCCCGATTGAAATCAGATTCAGTATAAATAGGGCCATAGTCGATCGCATAAACTCATCACCTTCAATCACCCTAAAATCGCATACGTGCCGTTACTCTGCAAAAATTTCTTCAGAGCAAATTTACCTGCTTATTTCGATCTTCTGATGTTCGTTAGTGTTTGTACATGTATATTGCGGTGTAGCCTTGCAAAAATTCCATCGATGTGACTTCAAAATCAAGAAATTTGGCCCTAAATAGACCCGAGACTGAAATAGGACAAATAACCTAACTAAGCTAAGTAAAATGTTGAAATTAAAGTTATTAGGTTATTAGTCTATTGATTGCGTGTCAAATGAACCAAAACACGACGTCTAGTCTTAAGAATTGGTCCAAATTCAAATTTCAGTCGACCGAACAGTGGGTCATACTACTGGACACCCGGATGAACTACAATCGCACTACTGAGCTGGACAGTTGAGCCAATCGGCCGAATGACTGATACGAATGAGCTCAGTCGGCCAACTGAACCAATCGTAGGCTCAGTCATCCGATTGAACTCAGTCGCATGATTCAATCACCCGACTGTATTCAGTCGTATGATAGGTCAACCGACTGTATTCAGTCGTATGATAGGTCAACCGACTGAACTCAGTCGCATGGTTCAATCGCATGATTGAACCAGACTGAGTTCAACCTGGTTAATTTGAACTGATTTTTGTTGTGTGGTGATCTAACGTTTATGTGTCTTGTACTACAGATCTATGGCTGATCGGTGGTCCATCAACCCTAAGCACAACATCTGTGCTCATTTGGATGCAACAACTCGGAACGGGGTCGAGTTTGCTGGGATCATTGCATTCCTATAGAGATCCCGGATCCACCAAGCTATATCCACTCCGTGCACTCCCTATAGGTCTATTCAGTAGGCCTTCTAGGAGGGGGCATCGGTTGATCGTTCACATGAGCCATACAGCATCCGCAATACTATTTTTGGTAAGGATATCGAGGTTACTGCTGAGGACATACGTCGAGTACTTGCTCTGGGTGACGATGCTGATCATCCGACCAGGCTACATCCTCTGACAGTGTGAGGGTGCTTCCTCAGGATGAAGTACGCTGGGGATATAAATGCAGGTGTGCTGAACAAGAGCAACCTGTGTCCCCAGTACAAGTACTTAGCACATGTGATACTCAAGTGCTTATCTTCGAGGAGGGGTGGCTTTGATGACCTTTCAGACCAGATTCAGAATGCCTACATGGCACTGGTTCTGAACCAGCCCTTCAGCTTCTCAAACATGATATTCTCATATCTTATTTAGAATCTGGAGGCTAAAGGCAAAGAGGGTTTTGCATGTACCCTAAGTTTCTTCAGCTGATTATTGATGAGAAGCTGCCCTCTCTACCGTAGGAGAGCCAGGATGCGGTGACACTCGAGGTGATGGATGACACGACCTTGGGCCGCATGAAGGTCTACAGGGGGAAGCAAGTCAAACCCCCTGTGAAGAGACTCTTCGGGCATTTGGCCCAGGCTGATTACGTGGCGCCGGCAAGGCGAAAGTGGCGCCATGAGGAGAGTGACTCAGATGTTGAGCCAATTGATCTTCCATTTGATGACTTGGATGATGATGATAGTGGCGATGGTGGAGACATGGGCCCCACTCCATCTAGGGCCACCACCACAGATGTTACACCTCCACCATCCACTCAGGGAGAAGCTGACATAGCTGGGTTCCATCAGGATTTCAGACTTGATGAGGAGGAGGAGAGTGATGATGAGCCGTTAACAAGGAGGGTGGGGAGAAGGGTGGTTGCCACCGAACATGGAATGGAGGCGGTTGTAGGACTCCAAGCTGCGTCTGGGGAGACTACTACAGATCCTACTTATACCCCAGACCAGCCCAACATCCGAGGGGGAGCATCCTCCTCGAGGGGCTTGATGAAGAAGAGGATGGCTCAGCCCCATGGGATGAAGCCAAAAAGATAGAGTATCACACTGATTTCTACCTCCATCACCACTGCCACCATATCTACCACCACCACTCACTCACCCACTACCCTAACTACCACCACCACTCCTACCACCTTACCCACTCCACCACTTACCCACATCCCATCTACCACCACTCCACCTACTACCACTATAGCTCACCCATTTCCATCCATACATATACCACCACCAGTATTCACCACTGTCACCACCACCACCACCACTAGCCACCAGGGAGGACCATCATCTCACCCATCCTTCCCTTCCGGCTCGTCTATGCCTCCAAGTGGGGTAGAGGAACAACTTTCAGCACTAAATCGTATGGTGCTGAAGTTGTTAGCCGCCAATAATGAGAAGACTGCGCAGCTCCGACAGTTAGTGGAGCTTACTGCTGCACAATCACTGAAGATCTCTTAGCAGACACAGCAGATTGAGGAGCAGGCTCAGCAAATGGCTACTTAGAGTCTAGAGATTACCCAACTCAAGGAGTAGAACGTGTTTGCTTCTAAGAAGATTGAGGAGTTGGAGGATGCCAAGAGGACCATCCTGCTCAAACTTAAGGGCTCAAAGGATGAGCCTCTAAAGATCTAAGAGGGTGATGATGATGATAGTGATGATGATAATGATGATGATGATGATGATGATCAAGGTGACGATACAGAGGGAGATGAAGATGTTGATACAAGTGATGATGATGATGACGGAGAAGGAGATACATCTGCTACGGGTGCCATATCAGCAAGTGAAAGAAGGACCAAGAAAGCTCAAGAAAAAGGTGCCTCTACATCAGCCCTGTCAGCAGAGGAACACATGATTCAAGACAAAAGTAATGCACAGCTGTTTATGTAATTTAAAATCATGTGTATTTGAATATTGTATCAAACTAATGTACATAATGTTTATATTTTGTTAATGTATTTCTATTTTGATTATTGACTAATGGCTGATGTGTTACATGTTTTAAATCAAGCAGATCTAAATTATCAAAGAGATGAATATGAGGCTGCTCCCCTTCAACAGATCAAGACTCAACTCATAATGATTCTTGATCTGCAAGGGATAGTCAGGAGATCTGTGAGTTACACTCCTGAAGAAGGAGAAATAATTCATGATCTCACTGATGAGCAATTGGCCGAAATGTTCCGACTCAATCCTGATGAGATCGTCAAGGATGCTCTGACAGTAAATGTTGAAAGTGATGATGAGCTAAATGAGATAGACGAGATAGAAATTGAGGATGTCATGGCCCAACCAAAGGAAATGTTGTTCCGAATCTGGGAGACACCCTTGTAAGTGATACATTATAAACTCTGGATAAAATGGAGCAGGAATCGGAGAAGGACAACGATAAAGCCCAAGCCTCAGATGCCGATGTCAATAACAGAAAGGCTGAATGGGCAGCATGTTTTGCAGAACTTAGAGCCCAACGCAGTGCTCCAAAGTCAAGTGTCTACACCAAAATGTATAAAGTGAAGAAGCATCATAAAGTGTCAGGCAAAATTATAACGTGGGCCTATTTTGAAGATCTTAATGTTTATGCTGTTAAAAGAGAGAGAGGGATCAAGTACTTCAGATTTCCACACGATCTAAAGACTCTTTTAGGATTTAAGCTTAACCAGTTAGCTAAGTTGAAGTTACTATATGCTGACCCTCATAAGATGTCAGGATAGTTTCAACCTACTTTAAAGAGAGAGTACCACACCATGTGGGTCAACTTCAAACCTCAACAACCAATGAGGTATATCAGAAGATCTGAAGTTGATGCCATTACTGGAAAGCCAAACGTAGTGCTAAAGTGGAGTCCTCCGCTCACGATGTCTAGAATTCCTCTACGGGAAATGCCTCAGGACTTCACTCCACACTTCAAGTGGTGGTACTATGATTGGAAAACAGGTGAGGCGGTCATAGTGTTGAACAAAAAAGGTAGCATGGAAACTATCAGGGTATTTGACCCTATGTGGCTCACTAACTTGTCAGCTGACGATGTTTACACCTTATATAAGTGGCCACTGTTCTATGACGCGCAAGATATTGTACAAGCCCTCCAATTCCAAATATGATCAGACTCTACTTGCATTTGAAATACATGTAGGAGTTACAAGAGAGGAGAAGTACAAGAAATATGAGGAGGTTATAAAGAATGTAAGACAATAGATGAAACTAGGTCCAAGGGGGAGTTTGTAGATACATGTGTACCTAGTTTCTGAGCTTAACGTAATATGTCTTTAGTGTCTTACACATATGTAATTGAATGGGTACTTTGATAAAATAGAATGTGTGGTTGTGCTTATAATGTTTATTATTTCATTGATTAGTAGTTTAACGCTTATTGGACTGACTATATAGGTTTGTAGTTGTTTGAATGAATCTTTGTAATGTAATGATTAAGAAATATATTCAAACTTAGTAATATGAAGTTCTTATGCGAATGGCCCATGCTAATGGACCATACGCATGAACAACTTCATGCGAATGACTCAGTCGCATGACTGAACCAGGAGACTGGATCAGTCGCATGATTGTAACATGAGATTGGCTCAGTCGCACGACTGAACACTCAGTCATGCGAATGGATCAACTGCATGGCTCAATCGCACGACTGAACCATACTTGTGGTTCAGTCGCCCGAATGAGAAACACTAACCTATAAATACCACTTAAATCATGTAAAAACGTAACACTTCAAATACTTTCGTACCCTAGCCGTCCAGAGACTTCAGAAAACCTGTTCCAACTTCATAGTTCGTTCTTGATCGA
This sequence comes from Flaveria linearis, assembly GCA_024085815.1. Taxonomy (NCBI): domain Eukaryota; kingdom Viridiplantae; phylum Streptophyta; class Magnoliopsida; order Asterales; family Asteraceae; genus Flaveria; species Flaveria linearis. Next base: position 38,976,273 of record CM044001.1, on the reverse strand, counting down.
TCCCTACTCAATTCTTAACGTTTAATCAACTCTAGTATCGATCATAGTAACGTTCTCACTGATTGGATCACCAATCAAATTGGATTCCGCATTATTTGGGTTGGTATACACACATAATAAGTTAGTACTCCGTCCGTACACGGTCCTAACAGTCTGAGAGTTCAAATCCCTAGCAGGAAATCATACTAGAACTGTAAGAAGCACATAATGATTTTGACTTTCGAGAATTGCTACAACGATGATTGTTAGTATATTTGTCCACTTAAATCCATACGCAGACTTTTGAGTCACATTGGTTATTAGTTAGATTTGTTATTTCAACTAGCATTTGTGGATCCCACGCTTATATGGTAATCAACATTCCTCAGGAGATTTTTTGAGTGGTCTATGGGTTTGGACAAGAAGAAACTATTCTAAGAGCTTTCAAAGAGATGCCAAGCCTCAGGTCAGTGCCATCGCACAACAAAAGAGGCACAAACAACAATGAATTCTAGAATATTTAGGTTGTGCTTATCCTCAGGTCAGTGCCATCGCACAACAGAGAGGCACACAACCTATCTTCTTGTTTGAGCACTTTTCTTTTACACATTACGCACCAACAACATTAGTCATTAGTTTGATTGCATTTATCAATTTTTCATGTGCTTTGCTCATTTATAAGGTCATCTGAACACATTTGTGGCGTTTAATTTGCTCGTCACCCCATATTGGAAATGCGTTGATTGTGCTAACCAGGGATAAGATGGAAGCCCACAGCTAGTTGAACATTTTAGTTTTAATTTGTTTCACCAATGAGGTATACTTGTCTATTGTGTTGAATCTACCGACACATCATATAATGGACTAGCAAACTCTAGGCCTACTTTCTCTATGTTACCTCAGTTACAGGCTAGTTTACTATCATTTTTCCTTTGTTTGGCTTATTTTTCTCAGACTCGTAGTGTTAATGTAACAGTTTGAACTTTTAAGTCCTTTTGATGTCCTAAAAAATTTGTTCCCTGTGTAATATCATCTTCCAGAGTTTTGAATCAAACTCCCAGATTTGATGTCTTTGCTTTTCAGCTTATCTGTCCGCCCTCGTTTTTTTAGTAATTTAAATACTAACTACTGAAACTAAACCTATTCTCCCCCTAAAATTCTAAAACCGAAAATCTTTTTGTGTTTTCTGGATTTTTAAAAACAGTAAAATAAGATAAAGAAAAATAAAAATTAAGAATAAGACATAAAGGCGGACTAAGTACTAGATTCTTCTGGAATCACATCGCTTTTCTTTTCGATGCCATTTACCTCTAAGAGATATAAAAACCGAGGTTTATCAAATGCTTTTGTGTAGAGGTCGGCGCATTGAAAATCTGTATTAGTTTTAACAACATCGATTAATTGTTTTTCAAAACAGTCATGTATAATGTGATATTTAATACCGATGTGTTTTGTCTTTGGGTGTTGGACCGGGTTTTTAGTGACTGCAATTGTAGCTGAATTATCAACATAAATAGGGGTGTTAGAAAATTGCAAACCATAGTCTCTTATTTGCTGTTGAAACCAGATGATTTGAGAACAACAAATTGCTATGGCAACGTATTCGGCTTCACATGTCAATAGAGCTACCGACGTCTGCTTCTTACACTACCAGGTGACTAATCTTCTTCCAAAGAACTGACATCCCGCTGATGTTGACTTGTAGTTCATCTTGCAACCACCGTAATCCAAGTCACTATACGCTGTAAGCTCAAAGTCATCATCATGAGGATACCACAACAGAAGTGTTGGTGTACCCTTCAGATAACGAAAGATCCTCTTTACTCCAATTAGGTGATTTACTTTGGGTTTTGCCTGATATCTGGACCAGAGGCACGTGGCGTACATAATATCAGGACGAGAAGCTGTGAGGTACATGAGAGATTCGATCATTCCTCGATACATGGTGGCATCGACTAGATCACCATTTTCGTCATGTGCCACATCATGATTTTTGGCAAGTGGAGTCCCAGCAGCTGTTGCATTCTCCATGTCAAATCGACTAAGGATATCACCTACATATTTGGTCTGATGCAGGAAGATACCATTTGGTGTCTGATCTACTTGTCCAGTTTATACACTCTATCCCAATGATAATAATCCTCAAATCCTTCGGGTTGACTGACGAACACTGTTTCCCGAATTTCACCATGAAGGAATGCACTTTTCACATCCAGTTGATAGACTTTGATCTACATGTAGGATGTGTAGGCTAAGAAGATACGAATAGCTTCCATCCTTGCCACAGGTGCAAACACTTCATTGTAGTCGATGCCTTCGACTTGTCTAAACCCTTGAACGACAAGCCGAGCCTTGTTCATGATTATGACCCATTGGTCATCTTTCTTGCATCGAAGAACCCATTTAGTGCCAATCACCTTTGCAACTTTTGGTCTGTCCACAAGTGTCCAGACTCTTAACTTCTTGAACTGAAGGAGTTCTTCTTGCATAGCACTTACCCATCCTTCATCTTTTAAAGCCTCGCTGACATGCTTTGGCTCAACTTGAGAAACAAAGCATCGATAAGCACCATCGTGTAAGTATCCCTTTTCCATGACTGCAGCATAATCAGCTGAGTATAGCTGATTTCGTGTTTGAACTCCTGATAAAATATCTCCTATGATGTTGTCCAGAGGATGATGTACATTAACTCAAGTTCCAGGAATGGTGGGTACTGGGACATCAGTATCCATATTCTGAACCGTTGGAGTATGCGGTTCAGAAGTGTCAGTTGCAACATGATCAGGGGCTGTAGAACTTTCGGTAGTAGGAACTTGCTCTTCCTGTTCGACATTTGTGGTTTCAACTACTTCATCATCAGAAGAATAATCACTTACCTTAAGCTCTCCCCCTGAAGGGCTAGAAGTATCATCTAGTGGAACGGATGATGTCGAGTTCGATGTGGGAGCATTTAGAACATCGTACATCATTCGTGCAGCTAAGTCATCATCAGAATAGGAAGGAGGTAGATTGAAGGATTTGAGAAATCCATCATAGTTGAAGAAAAAGGAAGGTCCTTTTTCCTGCAAGGGGGTGGTGTATCTTTGAACTTCAATATTGCACCACACTTCTACCTAACCAGTTGAGTTGTTGTAAACCCATTTATCTGGTATGCTGTATCCAAGAAAGATACCTTCTTCTGCCTTATCACAGAACTTCCGTTGTTGGAGCAACTCATAACAAGTTTTTCCATGACGTTTGACTACCAAGACCCGATTTAGAGTATAACATGCATTAGCTACTGCCTCGTTCCAGAATTGAACTGGCAGTTTGGAGTCAGCTAGCATAGTCCTTGCTGTCTCTATCAAGCTGCGATTCTTCCTTTCAGCAACACCATTCATTTGTGGAGTGTAAACATAGGTAAACTGATGAACAATTCCCTTATCTTGACAGAAGGCCTCCATCCACTGATTCTTGAACTCTGCCCCGTTGTCTGATCGAATCCTTCTTACTTTCAGCTTGTAGAGAGACTCCAATGTGGTAATAAGATGTTTGAATGATTCAAATGTCTCTGATTTAGCATTCAGAAACATCACCCAAGAGAATCTTGAGTAATCATCTGTCACTACAAAGTAGTACCAATCTCCTGCTATGCTTTTTGTGCTTGCTGGGCCAAACAGATCCATGTATAGAAGCTCGAGAGGAATGTCGATAGAATTGACTTTCTTTGCTTTGTAAGGCTTCTTGGTCTGTTTTCCTTTCTTGCAGGCAACACAGAAGTCTAGAAGTTGGAAATTCTTGACTGTAACACCATCTACCAGATTGTTCTGAACTAGATGGTTCATCTTCCTGGGATTGATGTGTCCCATTCTCCTATGCCAGGAGATTGAATCTCTTTCTGTTGCTTTTGACAAGAAGCACTGAGCAGTAGACTCAGTTGTGGAGGCTTTCGATAGGTCCAAGACATAAAAGGGCGTTATATTTTGAAGCTGACATGAGAACTTGTTCCTCCGGGATGACTTACTCCTTCTTCAGTATGTAGCATATCTTGTTGTCAAATACAACCTTAAATCCCTTATCGTAGATTTGGGAGACAGAAAATAAGTTGTTCTATAGTTGCTGAACGTAATTGACCTTGTCAAACTTTACTTTCTCGTTTCCCACTTCGCTTTGCGCGGTGATGTAACTTCCTTTATTCCCCGCGAATGACACATGTCCCCCTTTAATTTGCTTGACGTTTAAAAGGAGGGATAAATTTCCTGTCATGTGCCTGGACGCCCCACTATCAATAATCCAGGTATTAGTGATAGCCTGTAGTGGACACCCTGCGCATACAATGAAAAGATTAGTTCAGGTTTGGGACCCAAGCCTTAACTGGCTTGGGTGTCCCAGAGGTATCACACATCATGAACACAACCCACTGACCTTCAGAGGTTGAGGGCACATCTTTCTTTTCCTTTTTTTCACTATCAAACACAAGAATTGATTTTTCTTTCCATAAACCAGTTCTATGTAAGGCCTGTTTGTGGTAGACAGATGACTGGCTTATGGTTTGAACTTTAGGTTCACTAATAATCCTTGATTTAACTTTAGGTGGCACAGCTTCGCTTGTAGCTTATCTGTGTTGACTTTGGTGTTTTGAAGGAGTATTAGATCTATTTTTAGAAAAAGTTCTATTTCCCTTTTAGGTGTCTGATAGTAAGGACAATTTGGAGAGATGTGTCCTCTTTTTCCACAACTGTAGCAAGATCTTCCTTCGACAATGTGAGGAAATCGTTGACGAGGGGTTGAGTTAGGTCGGGGGCTGGGTTGTTTCTTTTCACTTTTAGATGTTTCTCCTTCTCTAACAAAATTAATTGTATTGACAGTTGCAATATCTTTTGCTTTAATTTTATTTAAAGTTTGATGACTTGCTGGTTTAGGGTTTGTTGACTTAGACTGTTTAGGTTCAGAAATAAATGTTTTTGAACCTAACCCTAAGTTAACTTTCTCAATTTTATCAGTCAAGTCTTCAACAGGCATCTTATCTTTTGATACGAAAGTAGTATTCTTCTGTTCAGTGACAGACTTCACGATTTTACCCGTAGAATCTGGATCACTGACAAGAGGAGTAGACACTACATGATCCTTTCCTGGGTTATTATTTATTGGTTTACATTTAGTGTTCAAAAGGATAGCATGTGGTTGCGGTACTACTTTATAACCCAGACCTTCCCCGCCATTTCGTTCCTTCACTATGTTTTGAACTATGTGTGAAGAACTTGCCAAACTGCGTAGTTTTTGTTTTAGGGATTCAACTTCTACTTACAAAACTGCTTTCTCCTTTTTGGTTTCTTCTAAAGAATTTAAATAGAACTTAATATCATTAGATTGATTTAAAACAACAACCTTAGTTTCCCTTAGTTGTTTCCCTACCAATTCTATCTTTTCTTTGAAGTTGCACTCATTTTGTTTTAACACATGATTTGCTTCAGTGCAAAGTTGTAAATCATTTACTAGATTATCATTGTGTTCTAATAACCTAGAAAATTTTAAATCAATGTTTTCTCTAAATTTATCACATTCAGAACAAGCATGTTCATCAAATAATTCGTCTTTAGAATATAACTATGTAGAACTAGACGAATCAGCCATCAGTGCAGTGTCAGATTCTTCAGTCACTTGAGATTCTAAATTTGCAGCACTTAACTCTTCTTCAACCAAGGAATCAACAACAACCCTAGCTTCTTCGATATCTAAACTTGCATGATCAGCTAAGATATCTCCCTCACTTGCAGATCCATCATCCAAGGCATCAACAAATACGACATTGGATTCACCCTCAGATACAAATGGGAAGGACCAGTCTTGTCCTTCATCACCTTGTGCAACCAAAGACTTAGATTCTTTACTTGACCATGCACCAACCATCTCTTTGTCTTGACGGTTGAATGTGGAAAAAGGGTTTCCATTTCCAGTCTTCATTGGCTTTGTACACTCACGTTTGAAGTGCCCTTTCTGTCCACAATTGAAGCACGTGACCTTGGTTTTGTCAAATCCAAATGTAGTTTCTTTTGTTGCAACCAAATTCTACCCCGTCTTCTTTACAAACTTCTTGGCTCTTCTAACAGCATTAGCCAAGGCCCATATTATATCCATGCGTTCCAGCTCAGTTTCATCAACCTGCTCGTAATCCTTGTCAGCAAGATGACAGTTCCCAATCTTACCAGCAACTAACCCTTCATAAGATTGAACAATGGAAGCTAGAAGATCCATATGTTCTTTAGCAACTTCCATGGTAATATTCCTAAGATTCTCGGTCTTTAACTTGGTAGTATTTGCCTCAGGAACAATATATTGGGTGCTAGTTGACCCTGACGTTTTGGTTCCTGAAGAGTTGCTTTGGGAAGGTCCAGAAGAGTTAGACACATATTCCATTTGAAGCGGTGCACCTGATGTAGAAGGGGTTGAAATTGTGTTGTAGAGTGCAGGATTCTGAGCATAGGATCCTTTCTTTGACTTGTAATTCTGACGCAGCTCTTCCTCCCTCAACTTCAGAATGAAATCATTTATGTCTAAAGTGGCAAGAATGTCGTTTTGCCTTAAATTTGACACAAATGGATCCCATTTTTCTGGCAGACCATCAGCAAAGCTAGAGACTTTATCTCCACGGATGTGGTCATGCCATGAGTGTGCAACTCACTCATCAGATGATAGAATCTATCGATGATATCATCTAAGCTCTCCTTTCCAATTGATGAGAAATTGTTGAATTCCTTCTTAAGAGCTTTTGCTTTTAGTGATTTTAGAGTTGCATTGCCTTCGTATCTCTTTTCCAAGGCTTCCCATAGCTTCTTAGACTGCTTGTTCTCAGATAACTAATGAAATATATCTTTAGGAATTGACTGAGTTAACAAGGCATATGCTTTCTTTTCAGCATTATGCATAGTCTTCTGGAATTCACTCATTCCTCCCAAAGTAAGCTTTACCCTATTAGCACTGACTGGTACCACGTAACCAGTCTCGATAGACGTCCACAGATTGGGGTCAACTCCATTCAGGTAGATTTCAAACCGTTGTTTCCATTGTGGGTATTCATTCAATGTTAATAGCTTTGGCGGTTTGTTGTGGTTCCCAATCTCACTTTCCAGAAGTAGAAGATTCTGCATGCGTGAGTCCTTTCCAGCAGTAAATGTAGAGAACTGATCTTCCATTTGTGTAAACTTGATTAACAAAGAACAGGACAGATTGACTTATGCGATTGAACAAGCCGACTGGTTCAACCGTGCGATTGAAGGATGCGAATGGCTTTAATCGTGAAATTGGGTTCAGTCGTGCGAATGAACAAGACGAATGAGGTCAACTATATGGAATACTTCAATCGTGCGAATAAACTGTGCGAATGAGTCTAGTCGTGCGATTGAACTATACGAATGGGATTAAGTCGTGCGATTGGGCAAATCGTGCGACTGAAGCTGCTGCTGCGGGAAAAAATCGAATTTTTTGAACACTTGACTCAGAATTACGAATTTTCACGAACCCTAACCTGCCGTATGGGAAAAAGTCGAAACTTTTGACACAGAGACTTGACAAAAACAAGTTTTGATGCGAAAAAGTGTATCTTTTGAATGAAAACGTTAGTTTTGATACCAAACCAATTGAATCCATGCAAAATCACGAGCCTAAGCTCTGATACCACTTGTTACGACTGTGTACGTACGAAGTACTAACGGATTCTGCGTGAAACCAGATCAAAAAGCGCGGAATTCTATTTTATTGGCGATCCAATCAGTGAGAACGAATAACCCAATCGATTTTCCGATGAAACAAACGTTAAGAATGGATTGAAATCGATTAGGAATGATCTATGAACTTGGATTTGCGATTTGGGACTCTCTGGACGGCTAGGGTACGAAGTATTATGAAGTAATTCGAAGTGTTATGTTTTTCCACGAATTATGTGGTATTTATAGGTTATCAGTGTTCATTCGTGTGACTGAAGTATTAGCATGGTTCAGTAGTGCGACTGAAGAACGCGATTGACTCATACGCACGACTGAAGGTTCAGTTGTCCGATTGAACCAATCTTATGTCTCACTCATACAACTGATCCAGTCACTTGGTTCAGTCGTGTGACTAGTCCATAAGCATGGTTCATTCATGCGTATGGGCCATAAGTATGGTCCATTAGCATGAATGTCCACATGACTAAGTTAAACACATTTCTAAGTCCTTATTGACTTAGAACTATGTAAAACAACATCAAACCTATATAGTTAGTTCATTTATGTGAATTACAATCAATATAAATATAACATGACGTAATCACTCACATATAACTATCACAATATATTTTCTATGTAATCAATCACTTCATTACATTGGATTACACATGTGTAAGACATGAAAGACTATTACATTTTAGAACATAAACTAGGTACATGAATATGTATCAACAACGTGGTATGTTTATGATCATACATGCAAAGTATTATCATTAATAAAAGTGAATGATTAGTGATAGAGAAAAGTGGAACATACATGAAAGAATGTAAGTCTTGCAAGCAAATGAATAGGTGGTGCACGACCATGTTGTCGTTGGCTCAACTGTGATGCGGGTTAACTACCCCAAAGGATGCACACAGGGTCAATCACTAAGAATGACAGGGACCCTTGTAGCATACCCTAGGTGATTGAGTCAGCTTAGTGCACAATGTTCGTGGTCTATTTATAGACCACAGGCCCAGCATCAGCTTCGTGCACAATGTTTGGGGTATTGCACATTGGACCATAAGAAAGTGAAAGATAATGATAAAAGTACGAAAAGGAACAAAGGCATACAATAATGATTAATGAAGAAGGTTTACCTTGGTGTATGTATGATGCGTGCTCACGTATGAAAGTAAAGAACGTATTTTATTGTAAAGAGTATTTTCATATATAAATTGTATAAAGTATTTTTAACGCTTTTAAAACTAGAACTCACTCAGCAACGCTAACTTTTATACATTTTCAGTTGACAGGTGAGCATTGATGAGGATGGGGCACGAAGGGGAAGCTACTCGGCAAGACAAGACTGACATCCATTCATATTTTGATACTATTGTTGTTTAGTAATGCAATTAACCAATATTTTGTAACTTAAACCCTATTGTATTGCTTAGCAACAATATTTATTAATGAAGATGAATGGTTTTTGTTAACTTATTTCCGCTGCATACTATATGAATTATATAATGTTTTATATATTAATACGATGATTGTCCAACTGTGAGGTGCCCGGGAACGGGCCTTACATCTATTGGCCCATATTGGTTCTGTAGGTCAAAGTCCGTTTGGTTTCGTGGCCCAATGGCCCTGTTAGGGTTTAATAGGTCAAAGCCAATTTGGGTGTGAGTATTTTATGGGCCTTTTCCCAAAGCTGTTGGGCCTAATTCATGGTTTCCTAGACAAGGTTTGGTGACAGGGTGTGGCCCAATAGGGTGCCCAAAAACCGGGGTTGTAAAATAACAGTTCTTCCTTAACAAGTACTTTGTTGTTAGGAGGAAAGTGTTGTGCATGTAGAGGTGGCTCAATTCCAAATACACTCTCATGTGGAGACATGTAGATTGATGAATGCCATGTGGTATTATACCACCACGTAGCCAACGAAATCCCATTAACCCATAAGTGAGATTCACGCATAACCATACAACGAAAGTATGTTTCAGGCACCTGTTAAGGACTTTTGTCTGTCCATCCATTTGAGGATGGTAGGCAATTGAAAGTGACTACTTAATACCCTAAAGCTTCAAGAATTATTTCCAAAAATTTCTCAAGAACAAAGCCTCCCTATCAGATACAATAACACACGGGCAGCCATGAATTTTGAAAACATTCTCCAAAACCAATTGGGCCACTTTAGGAGCTGAAATTTGGTTGCTTCAACGCAATAAAGTGGCCAAATTTGGTTAACCTGTTAATGATCACTAAAATCAAATCAAAACCTTATGATTTAGGTAACCCACCAATGAAATCCACAGAGATATCTCTGAAGATAGTAGGAACTGGTAATGGACATAGTAGGATAGGATTGGCCACTATTTGTACATAGCTTCTGACAAACATCACAAGCTTTAATAATGGCCTTAATGTCCTCAGTAGATCCCCGCCAATAAAACAATTATTTGAACCTTTCAATTGTAGGGTGAACTACAAAATGGCTAGCTTGTGAAGAAGTGTGACAGCAATGTAAAAATTCAAATCTAAGCTATGCATTATTTAGGATCCAAAGTCTATTTTTTCTAAGAAGAAGTTCCCCATTCCATGTAAAATGCACAACATGCTCTTCCTTAATCAATCTTTGTATTACCTCTTGAGCTGTTGGGTCCGATTGCCAACTTTTTTTAACCTTAAGAGCAATAAAGGTTGGTAAGAATAAATGGCTAAGTAAAGTAAAGCTGAACCATATAATCTAGATAGTGAATCAGCTACAGCATTATTTGATCGTTTCTTTTAGACAATGGTATAATCATACCCTATAGTTTACTTAACCAAGTATATTGAAGAAGGGTATTGATATTTTGTTCGAATAAATGTTTCAAGCTTTTCTGATCAGTTCTAATGATGAAATGCTTTATAATCAAAACCTGATGCAAGTGTTCACAGCCATCAAGATAGCTAATAACTCCTTCTCATACACTAAAAGACTATATTTCCTAGGAGAAAAGGCTTACTTACAAATGCTAATGGATGATTATCTTGCATTAATACAGCACCCAAGCCCTTGAATAAAGCATAAGTTTCTATCGCAAATTCTTTGGACCAATCAGGTCGAGCTAAGACCAGAGCTTGAGTTAAAGCAGATTTAAGTTGCAAGCATGCATTATGAGCTTCCTCAAACCACTTGAAATCATATTTTTTTAAATAGGGATGTTAATGGGTCGTAATAGATCCATATGAAGAGATGAATCTTCTATAGTACCTAGATAACCTAAGGAACCCCTTAATTGTTTCATATCAAGTGGAGTAGGCCAGTCTCTAATAACTACAATTTTTGACTGATCAGTGGCAACCCCTTCCTTAGAAATTACGTGACCCAAATATTCCACCGTAGATCTTGCAAAGCTGCACATAGACTTTTGAGCAAACAACTGATTGGATCTAAACAATTGTAATAATTCCTTAAGATCCAATAAATCTTGTTGAAGGTTCTTGCTATACACCAAAATATCATCAAAGTAAATAAGAACCTTTTTTCTTAGTAAGTGGTGGAATATAGAATTCATTAAACCTTGAAATGTAGCTAGAGCATTAGTGAGGCCAAAAGGAGGAACCAAGAACTCAAAGAGACCTTGATAGGTTTTGAATGCAACTTTATGAATATCATTTGAATTCATTCTGATTTGGTGATAACCATACCTGAGATCCAGTTTAGCAAACACCTATACTCCGCCTAGTTCTTCATATAATTCTTCAATGAGTGGTATAGGGAATCTTTTCTTAACAGGATTGTCATTTAGCTTCCTATAATCAACACACAGTCTCCAAAAACCATCTTTCTTTTTTTGTAAGACAACAGGAGAAGCAAAAGAGTTGACACTGTATCTTACAATACCCATATCTTTTATTTCTTGGACCATTTTCTCAATTATGTCTTTCTTCCCCCATTGGATACCTATAAGCTCTTTAATTAATGGTTGCTTTCTTATTAATTAGATGAATCTTGTGATCATAAGATCTAGGAGGAGGAAGTGTTGTAGGAGACTGGAAAACATCAACAAAATCTTTTAATAGGGATCTATATGAGCATATTTCATCTTATCAGAGACCTTGGAATGGTGTTGAAAAACTCTCGTCTCTGCAATTTGGATGTTGAATAATTGAGAATGAATCATTGACTTAGCATTACTCGAAAAAGAATCCAATTTCTTAGTTGAACAAAGGGTCACATCCTTATTAACAGTACCCTTGAGTTCAAAAACTTGATTGTTAATAGGAATTGCATAGTAAGAGACTTTAAATTCCAAATTGCATAGTAAGAGACTTTAAATTCCAAATAATGTCATTCAAGGTCCGTAGCCATTGTACGCCCAATACCATATCATAATTTCCAATGGTGACAATAACATCAGCCCTTAAACCACATTCCCTGTATTAACCATTGGAAATCTTGACATAAGGTGGTACAAGGAAGTTTATTACAATCTACCATAGTCATTGACATAGTAGGCACAAATTTAGTGGGACAATGTAGTTTAGATGCCAATCTTGAATCTTGGAAATTATGAGTGGAACCTGAATCTACCAAAATTTGTAACTGGCTAGTTCTAATAGTTCCCAATACCTTCATAGTAGGATAAGATGGAACCCCATAATGGCATGTACAGAAATTAAGGGATCTAATTGCAGCTCTTGTATTTGTGCTAGTTTGATGTTTATTTTGATATATAAATTTTCATGGTGGATTTTACACAATAAAGTTTTAAATTATAAAACTATTTTTATCTTAGGACTAACTACACACACAATAGGTAAGTGTACCTATCGATTGGTAGTATAGCTTTTGTTAAGAACGAAGAATCGATCAGTGGACATGAAAACTCCTGATACTAAGTCTTTATCATTATCTTGCCGATAAGAGATTTGTTATGAATATTATGATTGACTAAATTAGCTAACAATTAATCTAGTTTGAAGTAAATAAATGAAGATGAAGAAAATCAATCAAAGGGAGATATCACTTACACTTCGAATCAACTTAGCAACACAATGACAATATGCACAAACTTATGGTGAGATCATTTTTTACACATGAATCATGGAAGTAAATGAAACTCCAGTCAAGGTTTTCTAATTATATAAATTTTTGGGTAACTAGAACGATAAACACACACTGAAGCTATGCCGTGAAAACCAATAATATTATTAAGTCAATATGAAAGATGGTTTGGGCTCTTGTCAAGGCTACTCAAACCCACAAACTTTTGGAAAGTTAACATGATACACACATGATAACCACCTCAATTCACGTAATGTAACAACAGTTATGCAAATTCCTTAACTTTTGAATGTCCAAACACAAACACATGAACCATAAATATGCACATTATCGATAATTACACATATACAGAGTTAGGAGAAATTCATTACAAACATAATGGTTTTATAAAATATACGTATAAGGATGCACACTTATTCAACTTTACTAAATATTAAACCCTCATTCACCTTTTCTAGTCAAATGTCATAAATCACACACTAATGTATGCAACTCATGAATAGATGTTCTAACGCACATGGTTTTCCAACATAATATTGTTGTAACACCCGTAAGATTAAACATTTTATCAAGCTAAACAAGCACACATAATCATTATAGAGCATTCATAACTTCATAATAACAATTGACCTAATCATCACTAAGACTTACATACTAGATGTCAAAGTATGCTAAGCTCATCTAATCTAAGTGATTAAGAGTGTTTATCCCATAAGGCCTACAAAAACCATAATCAAACTCATAAACATGAAAGAAAACATGGTGGATCTAGATATCTTCAAACCAAGTTGAGTAAAGGTGGGTTATATGGTGTTGAATTCTTCCTTGGAGCAATTGATCTTTAATCTTGGTCTTCTTTCTTCAAAAAAATGCTTAAAAGTCACTAGGAGGATAAAAGGGGGCTAGGATTTCTTGTTTTACTACTTGTTTTACAGAAATGAGGTTTAATTTGAATTAAAAGGAAAATCTACGCTGAATATGACCATGTCTAAAGTGACATGGCCGTGCCACCCATTAGACTTGTAATTCTTGAACATTCTGACATAACCATGTTAGAATTAGACATGGCCATGTCATAAGCCAAACTTCAACAATTTCACTTAATTCTTGAGTTTTCTAACAAAATCACCAAGTCACAAACTAACCTACATAAAGTCAAATAGAACAACAATTAAGTATTGATCCAACCGAATTTGCAACAAAAACGCTTAAAAAGAGGGATGGTATGCATTATTAACATGTATATTTATTCACATATCAAACATTACCACACTTAAAATTTGTTTTCCTCAAGTAAACTCTTATGCATAACTTAACAAAAATCCTTTTGGCTTTAACATAATAATGATGGAAACTAACATTGAACTAGAGAGACGAATGCATAATCGATTTTCAAGAACTCACTTACAATTTCAAGAAACAAACAGGCTAGAAAAGAAATTTTTTTCTTTTATACATAACCAATTAAGCATAGAATGTATGTAGAATTTATATTATGTATCAATTTGCACCTCTTACGTTGATTCACTCAACACTTAGCTATGTATGTGTGAATTTTTTATGTGAATCGCTCATTGCCTAACAATGAAGCCTTATTACCGTATGCTTGCTTAGAAATCAATTCTCTACCAATTAACACAAGATAGTTGTATAAATCAAGAGTTCTTTAATAGGTTGTAATGGGGCTGAGGTTAAAGGTATAAGTTTGGTATATGAAGTGGCTAAATGGTTAAAGATCCGGAATCACTAGATGCTAATTGTGATCAACTACCAAAACATAGCAAAATGCACAAACTAGATATAAGCTAGTATAAACATACATCTAATGACCTACTATTATGATTTTCTATTATAACATATAAAATTGCTCATTCTTAATTGTTTCCAACCAATGAAGTAAAACTAACATGATTCTTTCTTTTCTTTTTTTCTTTCTTTTTCTTTTTGACAATACCAATAGAATAGTAAATACAATTATTCTTAGCATAACCTCAACTACATAACACAAGGTAATAACTAACAATATCCGGGTTTCAACACAAGGGTTAAAAGGAAAAAGGCTATATGGGTATCTAGCTTAAAGATGATGGTTACACAATAATCATACGGGTTAGGCTTAACAAGGGTGACTAAGAGCGATGATCGGGTAAAGGATAGAAATGAAAAAAGGGGTACGCGAAGTGGGGTTTCCTAGTGTTGTGACACCCGGTCAAATAAAGTCAACGTTTGTATCTAACCTAGTAATAATTCTATATTTTATTATTATTTATGTTTGACTATTTGAAAACTTAGGTTGACGGTTATAACGAATCTCAAAGTCAGTTATTCGTTTGAGATTAATAATAATAATAATAATAATAATAATAATAATAATAATAATAATAATAATAATAATAATAATAACAACAATTTGGTACATGGAGGACATCTATCATCCATAAGATCTTGCAAAAATCCATATCTATATCTATATAAATATACATATATATATATACATACATATATATATATACATATATATATATATATACATACATATATACATTCATATATATATACATACATATATAATATACATATATATATAAAGCTCATATATAATTAACACACACACTCAATACAGAAACCTTTTCACCATCTTATTTTCCCCTCCCCCACTCCACTATCGGTCACCACCTCCACCACCATGACCACCGTCCGCCACCCTGACCCGCCATCGCCATCCACCACCGCAGCCGCCATCCGCCACCGTAACCACCTACGCCACCCGCACCATCGATCACTATCACAAACCTGTCACCCTACCACCCTCGGTCACCCAACCCACAGCCCCTTTTGGTCGCCACGACACTATTGAAACCCCAAATATCCTTTCGAAATTACACCACCACCACTCGAAGGAACCTTCATTTCTATCATTTGAGTCAAGAACGGGAGAGTTATTAGTTGGAACATTGTTAGGAGCTTGGAGGAGTAATCAGGTGTTAGAAATCTTTGTGCTAGCGTTAAAATCATTGGTTTAGGCTCAAGGTATCCTCATTTTGGGTTAGATTGTATTTATCACTTCATGCATGGATGATCAAGATGAGAATCTTGATGAACCCTAGTTTCCCACTTAGATGATTTATGAAAGTTGATATTTTGATGAAAAATGGGTTTTTGAAATGGGTTATAATCTGAAAATGTATGTTGAAATGGTACTAGTTTGATGAATCATGTTATTTGTATGATTTGGGTTAAAAAGAATGTATATAGATGTATGTATATGTTGCGCATGTTTGTATGTATGTATGTATGTATGTATGTATGTATGTATGTATGTGTAAGTTAGAAGATTGGTTGATTATAGGTCATAAAAATGATTAGTTAGAATTATTAGTTGGATGAATAATGTTGGACATAATATCATAAGGGATGACTAAGTTGGAACATTGGATAATATTGTTATGCATAATCTTAGAAAGAAATGATTATGTTGAAAAGTTGATACAAAACGGATACTAAAACATATGAAAAGGTTTTACATAAGCTAGAAGTCTAGATTGACAAATAAATGGAAGATTAGAAACCATGGTTAGAACCAAGCACAAGACAAATGGAATATTATTGACTAAGATGACGTTTGAGACTCCAAGACTTTTATAAAATAAATTTGTATAAAACTGAAAAAT
Organism: Flaveria linearis; assembly: GCA_024085815.1. NCBI lineage: Eukaryota > Viridiplantae > Streptophyta > Magnoliopsida > Asterales > Asteraceae > Flaveria > Flaveria linearis. The sequence goes on along the minus strand of CM044001.1, from coordinate 38,959,905 downwards.
AATATACTTTCCGGATAATTTACGACTAATATAAAAATATATATATATATATATATATATATATATATATATATATATATATATATATATATATATATTTCATCAAAGTCACGTAAGAAATAGAAAACGTACAACTCGTACAACTAAAGGCTTGTCAATTCTTGAAAGCAAGATCAGAAGAAGGAGCAATGCAGAATAACTAAGCATGACAGGGAGAGGATAGCTAGACTTTCAAATATATATATATATATATATATATAATATATATATATATATATATATATATATATATATATATATACTAGCTTTAGTAAACCCGTGTATTACACGGGTTGAATAAATAAAATGTTAATATAATAATATTTATTAATTATAAAATTATATTCTAATATATAATAAAATAATAATATCAACTTTTTAAAATTTTATTTTTAATTTTTTTTCTGAAAATAAACATTTTGTTCTAAAAAAATCGTATAAAAATATTATTTTAAAAATTTTCCCATTATAACTCTCAAATTTGATTATATTTTGTTTTTAAAAAAGTGTCTTTTGAAAAATACAAATTTTAAAAAAAATTGTATTTTAAAAAAAATATGCTTTAGAAAAAATTATTATTATATAAAAAAATTATTTATTCAGAAATAACATTAATAAATAGATTATTTCTTAATTTATTAAATCTAAAAAGTTGTTAAAGAATATTATTAGTAATTAAGGTAATTATTTAATAGGAGAGAGAGGCGGAAAAATTTTGATGAGAATGATTGTGGTGTTGCCGCGTGTCATCGTAAGATACCTTTTTATTAGAGTATGTAGATGTAGATATATATATATATATATATATATATATATATATATATATATATATATATATATATTTAAAACAAGAAATTCAAGTTAACGTGTTTTAAAAACTAGTCGATATAATTTAAAAACAAGAATAAATGTTACATTTATTAATTATATTTTAACAACTTTAAATTATTCTACAAAGGAAAAATAAGATATTTTGGAATAAAAATACAAAAATTATATTAAGGATGGTGAAAGTCTTGGGTAAAATCACTAGTAACCGATTGATATTTAATTAGGGTTTCACGGCATAAATAGTTAGGTTAAGAAAATATAATAGTTTACATAAGAAACAAACGTAGAACTAAGAATGGACTAGTGATATCGTTAGATACTTAATTGATTAAATGTTATGTATTGAAGGTTGACGCTTGTCGATAAGATAAATATATTATGTCTTAGTCCTATTAAGGAAAATAGTTGGTAAATAATACACTTTTAGAAAATATCAACAAGTTTTGCGTAGCGTTTTTACCTTTAAAATAAACGAGTTGGGTGAACAACATTCTCATGAACATGCTTTTTCAAATATTAATTAAGTCTTCCACGTTTAGGATCTTGATAGATCGGTGCAAGACATTTTTGATCAGTTATTTAATCTCGTACGAAGATGAGTTTTTCGGCTCCATTTTAAATATTTGTTAGGACCGTGTACGTACGGAGTACTAACTTATTCAACGTGTAACCGAATCAAATAGCGCGAAATTCTATTTGATTAGTGATCTAATCTGGGAAACCGTTAATCCGATCAAACCTAACGATTAGAATACGTTAAGAATAGACTAGGAATGATCAGAAACAATCTATGAACTTGGAAGGGACGATCTGGACGAACTTGGACGGCTAGGGTTGTGAATTCTCGAAGTGTTCCGTTTTTTCACGAATTAAGTGGTATTTATAGGTTTCAGTTTTCAATCGTACGACTGAGTCATGCATATGGCTCAGTCGTGCGACTGAGTCGTACGATTGGTTTATTCGTACGATTGAGTCAGTCTTATGACTCAATCGTGCGATTGACTCAATCACCTGGTTCACTCGTGCGATTGGACCATTCGCATGGTCCAGTCGTGCGACTAAATCATGAGACTAAGTTAAACACATTCCTGAACCTTTAACAATTCAGAACTATGTCTAACAACTATATACCTATATAACATGTTCATATAAGCGTGTAACATACAATGATATAAATATATAAAACGTTAAGCAACCAATACACAATCAATCAAAGAGTTTTCATTACATTGATCAAACATTACATATGTGTAACAAAATGAAAGTCAGTTACATTTATGCTCACTAGAACTAGAACTAGAGACATGTGTACCAACAAACTCCCCCATGGACCTAGTTCTATCTAATCTTTGACTTTCTTCTTAATCTCTTCAAACCTCTTAGCCCGTTCCTCTTTCGAAACCCCATCATGGATATTGAGTGCGAAGCATAGACGTATAACATGCTGAAACTGTAGTGCTTGCACTATATCCTGGGTATCAAAAAATAGTGGCCACTTGTACAGAGTATAGACATCAGAAGCTGACAAGTTGATAAGCCATATTGGGTCGAACACCCTTATTGTGTCCACCGTTCCTTCCCTGTCCAAAACAATGATGGCCTCTCCACAGCGCTCATCATAGTACCACCACTTAAAATGTGGGGTAAAGTCCTGTGGCATCTCCCTCAAAGAAATTCTGGACATCATGCGCGGAGGGCGCCACTTCAGGACTATCTTTGGTTGACCTGTGATGGGACTCACCTCAGACCTTCGAAGGTACCTCGTAGCCTGCTGAGGTTTGAAGTTTACCCATCTTGTCCGGTATTCCCCTTTCGGTGCAGCCTCAAACCAGCCTGATATTTTCTTCAAGTCAGCGTAGAGCAACTTTAGGCCTGCCAGCTAGTTGAGCTTGAACCCAGGGAGAATCTTCAGATCATAAAGGAATCTGAAGTACTCGATTTGCCTCTCCCTCTTTACAACATAAACTCCAAGATCCTCAAAATGAGCCCAAGCAATGATCTTCCCTGATACCTTTATTCTTCTTGACTTTGTAGAGGTTGGTGTAGGAACTTTGCTTAGCTGTAGCGCGCTGGGCTCGGATCTCAGCAAAGCAAGCCGCCCATTCAGCCTTTCTGATATCGACATCAACGTCCGAGGCTTGGGCTTGGCTAGTGGATGCTTCTGCTTCTTTCTCTTTATCACTCAGCTTCTCCAAAATATCACTGCCGAGAGTATTAACCAGATCAGGAAACACATTTCCCACTCGGTCAGCGTATTCAGGGTAGTGCTGATCGGTGATGTCTTCAATCTCTATATCCTCAACATCATTAAGCTCTTCATCACCAGCATCATCAAACGTTAGAGCATCCTTCACGATCTCATCTGGATTAAGCCGAAACATCTCAGCAAGTTGCTCGTCAGTTAGGTCGTGAATTATTTCTCCTTCTTCAGGATATGACTCACAGCCCTTCTGGCTATCCCCTGCAGATCAAGAATCATTGTGAGTTGAGACTTGATCTGTTGGAGAGGAGCAACATCATGCTCATCTTGCTGAAATGCTGGATCTGCTTGATTTAGACATGTAGCATAGAAATCATTAGTATGTAATCAAGATAATCAAACATTAAATAATAAATATTTACATTAATTACATAAACATCGAAAGATGATTCAAGTACAAAACTTGAACAATAAAACATCTAAACTGTACTTTTGCCTTAAATCTGCTCGTGAGCTTCAGCTGTAGGTGATGATGGAGGGGCAAATGTAGATCCATGTTCTTGTCTTCTTTTTGTTCGCTGTTCTAGACCAGGAATCAGCAACATTAGTAGCTGAATCTTCATCATCATCATCATCATTGTGCCCCTCCTTTGCTTGATCATCTCTACTATCACCATCATCTTCATCACTATCATCCACCTCATCATCACTATCTTCATCATCACCATCATCTCCATCTCCCTCTCTTATCTTCAGAGGTCATCCATAGTGCCCTTAAGTTTGAGCAGGATGGTCTTCTTGGCCTCCTCCAACTCCTCAATCTTCTTAGAAGATATGATGTTTTGCTCCTGGAGTTGGGTGAGCTCTAGCCTCTGAGCAGCCATCTGCTGGGTCTGCTCCTGTAGTTGTTGTGCCTGCTAAGAGATCTGTAGTGATTGGGCAGCAGTAAGCTCCTCTAACTATCTTAGCTGTGCAGTCTTCTCGTCATCGGCAGCTAACAGCTTTAGCACCATTCGATTAAGTGCTGCAAGCTGTTCCTCTACCCCACTGAAGCGTAGAGAAGATCCTGATGGAACTGTTGAGGGTCCTGCTTGGTGTCGGGTGGTGGTAGTGGTGGTGGTGGTGAATATAGGTGGAGGTGTATGAGTGGGTGGAGGTGTATGAGTGGGTGAAGGTGTAGGAGTAGTGGTTGTGGAGGGTGGTATGGTAGTGGTAGGTGGTGTTGTGGAAGAGGATGGTGGAGTGGTAGTAGTGGTGGCTGATGAGGTTATAGGCAAGGTAATCCTCCTTCGCTTCACCTTCCTTCCTTGGGGCTGAGCCATCCGCTTCAGTCTAGATCCTTTAGACCCGGATGCTCCCCCTCGGCTACTGGGAGAGTCTGGGGTATATGATGGGTTGATAGTAGAACCCCCAGACCCTCCCGAGCGTCGACCAACCGCCCTAACGCCTTGCTCCGTAGCAACCACCCGGCTACCAACTGTCCGAGTGAGAGGCTCTTCATCAGACTCTTCATCCTCATCGGCCTGAAAGTCCTGATGGAAACCAGCCATCTCTAATCCCTCTTGTGGGGATGGTGGAGATGTAACATATGCAGTAGTGGCCTCAAAACCTGTATCTCCACCATCATCACCGTCATCATGATCGGAATCATCACCAGGGAGGACTATGTGCTCCACGTCGGAGTCACTGTCATCGTGGCTCCACTTACGTCTTGCCGCACCACGTAGTCCTCCCAGGCCAAATGCCCAAACAATCTCCTCACCGGGGGTTTCACCTGCTTCCCCCGGTAAACCTTCATTCTTCCCGATGTCATGTTGTCCATGACCTCTAGGACGACTGCATCATCTTTCTCCTTCGGCAGCTGGGGGAGCTTCTGATCAATGATCATCTGGATAAACCTCGGGTACATGCAGAAGCTCTCCTTCCCCTTGGCCTCGATGTTCTCCACCAAGTAGGTGAAGATCATCCCGGAGAAGCTGAATGGGAAGTTCAGCACTAATGCAGCAAATGCATTCTGCATCTGATTAGACAACTCATCAAATCCTCCCTTCCTCGAGGCTATACAATGTAAATGAACATGGGTGAGGTACTTGAACTGGGGGCTCAAGTTGCTCTTGTTAAGCATACTTGAGTTGATGTCCCCCGAGTACTTCGCCCTTATAAAGCAGCCACGGACAGTAAGGGGATGTAGTCTCGTTGGGCAGTTAGCATCGTCCCCAAAATCAAGAACGGTCCGTAAATCCTCCTTAGTTAGCTCAATATCTTGTCCAAAGATAGAGCTCTGAATAGTGTGAGGCTCCGTGGACCTGTCTACAATAGCATTTTCCCAAAACGCCTGCTGAATCGATCTGTATGGTGTACACTGCACTGAGATCGCTCGGAAGATCCTCGAGCGGCGTAGAAAATTGATAATCCCAGAAAAGTCCGTAGCGTTGCCCGAAGTAAGATCTAGATGAGCACAGATATTGTGCTTGGTGCTCATGGGCCACCGGCTAGCCATCTGTGACATAAAACAGATAAACATTAGTACTTGTCTAAGATAACCAATTTCGATTAATGAACTTGAAAGATTGGTTTAATTGTGTGACTGAACAAGGCGACTGAGATCTAGTCGTGCGATTGAACTATGCGACTGAGATCTAGTCGTGCGATGGAACTATGCGACTGAGATCTATTCGTACGATAGAGTTCATTTGTACGACTGAGTCATGCGATTGGATTTAGTCGCATGTCTTCTAATGCTTTTACCTCAGTCGTGCGACTGAGCTCATACGCATGGTTCAGTCATGCGACTTTTCCATTCGTCCATCTCATTCGTACGATTGAGCCAATCTGACAGCTCAGTCGTACGATTGAAGTTCATCAGTGTGTCCAGTCACCTATTCGACTGTTTGAACATTCAAATTCATGTATTTGAGCAATACTTGAAGTTTAACATTGTGATTAGGCTCATTACACTGGGAATAGTCCGATTAAGCATCTTTTAGGTTTAGTTTGATCTTATAGCTCAGTTTAGGTAGTTTATATGTCCGTTTTAGTCCTCGGTTACTGTTAGGTCAAAATTTGAGTGATTCTTGATGTCAATGTTTGGTTTTATTGATGAACCACCTCGATTATTACCCGTATAAACGATAATGAATGTCAGAACACAAGAATATATGGTATATGTGAATCGAACGATATTCGGCAGAGGTTCTTTATGTCATACGTATGGAGGGCGATTTGGGTGAGTAGAGCGACTGAGGCCGATTCACCTTGTATTTATTCTTGGGTAACCTCCAGTCGTGCGACTGATCCTAGTCGCATGAGTGAGTCATGCGACTGAGCCTCAGTCGTGCGATTCACCCAATCGTTCACCTCCAATCGTACGATTGAGGTTCATTCGGACGTTTGTCATAGTCGGTTACCTCCAATCATGCGATTGGGCTCATTCGCATGGTCCACTCGTACGATTTGGACTCATTCGTATGATCCAATCATACGACTGGTCCATACTTATGGTCCAGTTGTGCGAATGGGCCATACTTGTGACATTTTGACAATTTTACCGTTCGACACTTAGTTCCATTTAACAGTAGATAAAACATTATGAGCAGTTGATCATCTTAGACATGATCAATTTTAGATTTAAAACCTGTTGATCACCTCAGATGTGATCCATTTATCCACCCGATCACCTCAGACGTGATCCATATATCCACTCGATCACCTCAGACGTGATCCATTTATCCACCTGATCACCTCAGACACGATCCATTTATTTTTTTAGAAACAATTTATTTATGATGAACGTTAAGATCATTTTGTGACATTCACAGAGATGAATAACATAGCCTAGTCCGAAACTGACACATTTTTACGAATGACGTGAAAAGTAAACTAAATACAAAATGAACATATTTTTGTGATTTTTGATAGGGTAGGGTAGAATAGCCTATTAGCATTAACGTCTTACCAAAGACAGATTCATATGGAATCAGACAGGCATATGCACCATTACTTGGAACTTTTTGTATTAATTGAACTGGAAACTAGCATATTTACATATCAGAGCTTTTTAATCATCTGAGACTTCTAAGTTCTAACTGGGAATCATGCTTGATCTGATATGTAACACACATTGATTTTGAACATCCGGTGGTGCATCCACGACGATTGTCAGTATATTTGTCCACTTAAATCCATACACAGACTTTTGACACACATTGGTGATGTATTATGTTGTATTATTTCAACCAACATTTGTGGATCCCAAGCTTATATGGTAATCAACATTTCTTAGAGGACTTTCGAGCGGTCTACGGGTATTTTGACAAGAAGAGACTATTCATTGATCTTTCAAAGAGAAGCCAAGCCTCAGGTCAGTGTCATCGCACAGCAGAGAGGCGGCAAACAACAATGAATTCTAGAATATATAGGTTATGCTTATCCTCAGGTCAGTGCCATCGCACAGCAGAGAGGCACACAACCTATCTTCTTGTTAGAGCATCTTTATATTTTTCTTTTGCACATAATGTACCACAACATAGGTTATCAGCTTGATTGCGTTTATTTTCATATTTTTTTTCGTGCTTTGCTCTTTTTGTGGTCATCCGCACAGTTTTACTGGCGTTTATTTGCTCTTCATCCCTTATTGGAAATAGCTTATTGTGTTAACCAGTGATAAGATGGGAACCCACAGTCAGTTGAACAGATTAGTTTAAATTGAGTTCACCAATGATGTCTACTAGTCTATCATGTTGAATCTACCGACACATCGTATTATGAACTAACACCTTCCTAGATCGACTTTCTCCGTATAATTACAGTTACAAACAAGCGTACTATCATTTTCCCAATTTGTTAGACTTAGAATTCTCTGACTTACAATTTTTTGTGATTTAATTAAACTAAAATTGCAAAAATTGAAAATCTTTTTGGTGTTCCAAGTAACTTGACGCTTGTGTACTATCACTTTCCAATTTGCTGAATCACATTCTTAGTTTTGTTGTCTTTGCCTTTTCAGCTTATCTTCCCTCCCCTTTTTTTGAGTAAATAAATACTGAACATAACCTAATCTCCCCCTAAAATTCTAAAACAGAAATTTTTTTTATGTTTTTGGATTTTTTATAAGACAAGGAAATTAAAAGAAATAGAAATAAAAATAAAAAATGAAAAACTGAACTAGTGTCGGACTAAGCTTCTGTGTCTTCTGAAATAATGTCACTATTCTTTTTCACGCCGTTGACCTCTAACAGATAGAAAAATCTGGGTTTATCAAATGGTTTGGTGTAGAGGTCAGCGCGTTGAAAATCCGTGTTTTTCTTAACCATATCAATTAATTGTTTTTCATAGCAGTCGTGTACGAAGTGATACTTTATGCCGATGTGTTTTGTTTTAGGGTGTTGAACCGGATTTTAGTTACAGCTATGGCGGTAGAGTTATCAATATATATAGGGGTGTTAGAAAATTGGAAACCGTAGTACCGCATTTGCTGTTGGATCCAGATGATCTGAGAGCAGCAGCTTGCAGCAGCAACGTATTCAGCTTCAGAGGTTGATAAGGCAACCGAGGTTTGGTTCTTGCATTGCCAGCTGACTAAACGCCTTCCAAAGAACTGACACCCGACTGATGTAGACTTGAAGTTCATCTTGCAGCCGCCATAGTCAGAATCACTGTATGCAGTGAGCTCAAAGTCATCATCATGAGGATACCATAATCCTAGTGTTGGGGTACCCTTCGGATAACGGAAAATCCTCTTCACCCCAATCAGATGATTGACTTTGGGTTTCGCTTGATATCTGGAGCAAAGACATGTGGCATACATGACATCTGGACGCAAGGCAGTGAGATACATAAGAGATCCGATCATCCCACGATACATAGTGGCATCTACCAAATCCCCATTCTCATCAGGAGCCACATCATGATTTGTGGCGAGAGGGGTACCGGCAACAGTGACATTTGCCATATCAAATCGACTCAGAATCTCTCCAACATACTTACTCTGATGCAGAAAAATACCAGTTGGTGTTTGATCCGCCTGTAATCCCAGGAAGAACTTCATTTCTCCCATGGCACTCATTTCAAACTCTGCCTTCATCACAGATTCGAACACTTTGCACAGTTCTTCATTTCTGGAACCAAAGATGATGTCATCCACATAGATCTGCACCATTAGCAAATCCCCATTTTTCTCTTTAATGAACAATGTGCAGTCAATCACACTACTGCGAAAACCGTGTTTCAAGAGATGGGTGGAGAGCTTCTCATACCAAGCTCGAGGAGCCTGATGTAGCCCATACAGAGCCCTGTCCAACTTGTAGACTCTGTCCCGATGATAAGGATCTTCGAATCCCTCTGGTTGACTGACGTAGACTTCTTCATGAATTTCCCCATGAAGGGATGCACTCTTAACATCCAGCTGATAAACTTTGATCTTCATGTAAGATACGTAGGCCAGAAATATCCGAATCGCTTCCATTCGTGCCACTGGTGCAAACACTTCATTGTAGTCGACACCCTCGACTTGTCTGAATCCTTAAATAACCAACCATGCCTTGTTTCTGATAACAACACCTTGGTCATCATTCTTGCACTTCAGTACCCATTTGGTACCAATCACTTTCACTCCTTTGGGCATGTCAACGAGTGTCCACACTCCCAGCTTCTTGAACTGTAGTAGCTCCTCTTGCATAGCGTTTGTTGGGTTTGTTGGACTATATTCATAGTTGTTTAACCATTTAAACAAGAAAAACACAGCGGAATAAGGGCTTAATTTCATGTTTTATAATCTGAAAATTAAAGCTCATAACTTTGTCTCAACTAACCCAAGAACATATGATCCTTTATACGTTTTTGAACAAGCTATCAAGAAGAATAAACAACCAAAACAATACAAAAGATACAACCTTTGTAGAGCTACAGAAAAATCAATTTTGGATGAAGATGGAGCTGCTCTTGAATGGCCAAAACACCAAGGATAGGTGTCCTCAAGCTTCCATACCCACAAGCTTCCAACAAACACCCTTTTGCTAGGATTTCAACACCAAAAATCGAACCAAGAGGATTTTCAGCTTTGCATATCTTCAAAACTAGAGAGAAAATGTTCTTGGTTCTTGCATGTTAGAGAGAGAGTGAGAGGTGGAGTGTGTGGCTAGTAAATGGAGTGTATAATCCCAAGTAACAAAACGCCAAAGAGACCCCATAAGGGGTAGCCGAATGCTTTTATTCAAAGGGGTTTTCCCCCCAAAACTTAAACACCCATTTTTATTAATGTTAACTAGTCACTAATTGAGTTATATAATTAACCTTTTAATTGTATAACTCACACACACTCTTTTATTATTTGATGTTATTTAACTAACTTAAATAACATTACAAACAATACCTATGAAAAAAATATCCCTATAAATTATTCAATCTCATATGCAACTTATTTAGAAAATCCAATTTCTAAAATGGTGTATTTATTTAATTGCATGATCATATCATCAATTAAATATTAATTGGTGTTTGCTAAGCTTGTTATTTGGTATGACCCGACTTGGATCATAACGTACTAACCACATCAATGTTCTATGTGTCTTGGGCGTAAAGAATCCAACAATCTCCCACTTGCGCAAGATTCATAGAAGATTGATGCAAGCAGTAAATACCGCCTAATAATGGTTTACTACCCTTAATACGCATGACTTAGAAGCCATTCAATAACATCATCCCCTTCAAGTATCCAACTTGAAATGATTTAGATGAATTAATCATCTATCCTTTTGTTACAGATGTCATGTGTTGGGTCATAATAAGGCTGGTGCAACCAAAACCACTTCACATAGTCATTTTGGTGCTACATTCAAAAGGCTTCCGAAGCTAAGAATGGGATCTTCCGAAGTCTGAAGAACAACAGCTGAAGACAAAGTCTGAAGAAAGAACTGAAGACAAAGTCTGAAGACTTCCGAAGACAAAGTCTGAAGAAAGAACTGAAGACAAAGTCTGAAGACTTCTGAAGACAAAGTCTGAAGACTTCCGAAGACAAAGTCTGAAGAAAGAACTGAAGACAAAGTCTGAAGACTTCCAAAGACAAAGTCTGAAGAAAGAACTGAAGACCAAGTCTCCTTCCGAAGACAAAGAAGACTCCAAGCCTCGAAAGAAGCAGTCTTCCGAAGTATAAGTGGCTTCGGAAGAAGTTATTCATCCAAAGAAATTTATCCTTCGGAAGACATTGCTATGTCCAATAGACATAAGTATGGTCTTTGGCAGTCCGCTGCAGACCTCTGATACAGCATGGCTTCTTCCTAAAAGAACCATGTTGTTGACCATACTTTATTCTACTGTATACCTTTTTATGATAGTACATGTTACCAACTTTAGTTGGTGACAAAAGGTAAGTCAGGGACATGTCCTGACTACCAAATCTCAGGCAAAAAGTCTGAGACACCTCACCTATAGTCTTGTAGTATAGATGTTTGGTTAGAGGTTTCCAGCTGGTATCAAAGTATATCCGGCTGTAGGTAGTATTATATATATCTTCTCTTCGTAACTCATTAGGCAGTGAGATTGAGTCTAAGAGTCGTGTAATCCTTTGAGTTGAGAAGCAATATATAAAAGTACCTTGAAAATTTACATCCTGTGTTTATTTACTGCTTGTTACTTGTTATATTGTGATCAACTCTTCATAGACTCTTTATGAGTGTCGTTCAAGGTGAGTTTGAGAGAAAAACCACTTGTTGAGTGACCAACATACGATCCTGCAATTGGTATCAGAGCTTCCAGGCTCTTGATTGTGAGATCTTACCATCCAAATCAACCAGTTTTTCACTCCTCACTACTAACCAATCACTCAAATGGCCGCTCTCACTAAGGCTGATATGGAAACCGGTACCATGACCAAGTCCCCACTGATCACCCCTGAAGACTTTGACACATGGTGCACTAGAATGGAAGGCTTCATCAAGTGTCAAGACTCAAGGATGTGGGACTCCATTATCAATGGTCCTTTCATACCAAGCACTACTTCTGCTACTGGTAATCGCATCATTCCAAAAGATGTTAATGATTACTCAGAAGAAGATAGGAAAAGAATTGAGCTAGATCAAAGGGCTATGACTTCTCTTTAAACTGCTCTTCCAAACTCCATCTACAGAGGCTTCAAGAAGTGCAAGACAACCAAAGATTTATGGGATGCATTGAAGCTTATGTATGAAGGATCTAAGGAAACCAAAGAGAACAAGAAGGATCTCTTGAAGCAGCAGTTTGAGAACTTTACTTTCAAGGTTGGTGATTCCTTGACTCAACAATACTTCAGGTATGTTGAGATAGTAGATACTCTGGTGGATATTGGAGTAGCTCTTGAGAATAGAGACATAGTTAGGTAGTTCATGTCTTCCCTTCCTAAACTATGGACACACTATTGTGTTGTGATCAAGAGAACTTCGGACCTTAAGACTCTTTCTCTCACAGAGTTGTATGGTATCCTAAGTGCATTCCAGATGGAGATGAGCATGCAGAACTCCTCTGGTAACTCCATGAACCAACTGAGTTCAGCACTTCATGTGGTTGAAAGGGAAATCACAGAACCACAACATCAGTTGCTGTGTTACCCTGACAACTCACATAGTGGATCCTACATTACTCTACCTGAGACTCCAAAGTCTCAAAAGGTTCAACACAACTCCTTTAAGGATAGATTTGCCTTTGTCTCTAGAAGTGGACATACTGGTGATTTTCAATATTGCTTTGATGATCTTGAGTGTTTCAGTCCAGATGATATGGAGTATGTGGACATTGTCCAACAGATGGCTCTTTTAACTTACAGAGCGAAGAAGTTTTTCAAGAGAACTGGAAGGCAATTCCCTCAAAACCCTGTCAACAGCAAGTTTGGGTTTGACAAGAGCAAAGCAAAGTGTTACAACTGCAACAAACTAGGTCACTTTGCTAGGGAATGCAAGGCTCCCAAGAACAACCCGGGAACCCCACAGGCCTCCACATATCACTCAGTTTCAAAGCATGAAAAGAAATCAACTGAAACAGCTGCAATAGCTCAAGAAGTTGACTGGAGCTTCATGGTACAGGATGTGACTCCCGCTCAAGCACTCATGGCCGAAACAGATGATGATCAGGTATATGAACATCTTTGTTTTGCTGCCTGTATTGCTAAAGTTAAACTCTATAAGGATTACAATATGGAAATCAGATCTGATATTGAGTCTTTAAATATCTTAAAATATGATTTTAAAGAGCTGAATCTGACTATCAAAAGAAAATTAAGGAGTTAGAGAAAACTGTGTCTCTTTTAAAACATGAAAAGACCAACTACAAGACTCAAATTAAAAATCCGATATCCAAACTGTCTGAAGTTCAAGCCCAGTTGGTCATTGTTGAGGCTCAGGCCAGGAAGCAAGCTATTGCTGAGCAAAACTTACAAGCTATTCTTACATCATCCTCTCATTCCAAAATGTTTTATCAAAACAAAGAAGGGTTGGGAACCAATGAAATAGCTCCACCACACTCTTATGAGTCTATTAGACTACCTAGATGTGGTACTGAAGAGCAAGAGGTTTCAACTGCTGACCCTTCTCCATTGGAACTAGAGGATGAGGCAAAAATAGTGGCCACCACAGGGGAGAAACAGGAAGATACACTCATCTCCACCTGTGAAGACCAAATCCTAACCACTAAGGCAAGAAGAAGCAGAGCTAAAGCTGCAAGAAGGACTGCCAAGAAGGTTACAGAGTCCAAGCTGAAGATTGACCCAAAGCAAAAGGGTGTCTTCATCTCTGCCGGATTCCAAGTGGTAGGTGCTTCTGATTCAGGAAAGGAGTGTAATACCAGCACTCCTGTCCTACCAAAGGATCAGAAGTTGAAAGGGAAGTTGCTGATGACGAGAAGAAATCTAAGAAACAACAACCTGCAAATTCCCAAAAGACTAACATTGGATGCATAATGTGTGGTCTGCACAACCACATGGCTAAAGATTGTTATTACAATAGAGCAAGCACACATTATGCAAATAATGTTAGAAAAGAAGGATTCAGGGAAGGTTTCTCATTTGGACCATTTCAAACGGTCCAAATGATGAAAAAGGGAAAATTGGTCTCTGAAGCCAAGTTGCTTTCGGAAGAAAGTACTTCTTCCGAAGGGAAAATGGCTTCGGAAGCCAAAGCTTCCAAGGTTCGGAAGAACAAGAAAGCTCACTTGAAACCGTCCCAGAAGAAGACTGCTTTGGAAGAAAAGGTGGTGAAGGCTTCTTCCGAAAAGAAAGAAACTTCGAAAGAAGACCATGCTGCAAAAGCTTCAAAAAGCTCATCCTCAAAGATCAACCAAGGGATGGATTGGAAGATCAAGAAAGATGCTGCAGCCCAAACCTCTTCTTCAACGACCTCTATTGAACCCCAATGCATATCTTTTGGTTCAATTATGTCATTATCTTTGGAAGAGCCAAAGACCAGCAAGGCTTGGGCTTCTAAACAAAACTAACCATCTCATCTTATGTGCAGGGACATCCATTTGACAAGAACAACAATGTCTGGATTGTAGATAGTGGATGCTCTAGGCACATGACAGGGAACAGATCTCTCCTTCAACAATTCTAGAACTTTGATGTAGGGCCTGTCCAATTTGGAGGTGAGACCGGAGGATATATTTCAGGCAGAGGAAATATATCCAATGGCAGAATAAACATTGACAAAGTTCACTTTGTCAAACAGCTTGAACACAATCTGTTAAGTGTTTCTCAGTTCTGTGATAAAAAGCATCAAATGCTTTTCACAGAACATGAGTGCATTATCCTCAAACCAGGGATGACAATTTCTCCGGAATTAGTGCTTCTTAGATCTCCCAGGAAAGGGGATATGTACATGCTAGATATGAACAACGCTTCTCCTATGGGTGAAGTATCATGCGTTCTTTCCAAAACTGATAGTGATGAGTCAACACTATGGCATAAACGTATGTGTCATGTAAATTTTAAGAGAATGAATTAATTGGCTAAAAATAACTTGGTACGTGGTTTGCCTAAAAAGGAATTTTTCTGCAAAGATAACTGTGTTGCATGCCTAAAAGGGAAACAACACAGGACTTCTCATAAGTCCAAATGTGTTAACTCTATCACTACTCCATCACACTTATTGCACATGGATCTTTTTGGTCCCACAAGTATAATGAGCATTGGAAGGAAATCATACTGCCTTGTGATTGTTGATGATTTTACAAGATTTACATGGGTATTCTTTTTAAGAAGTAAAGATGAAACTGCTGAAACGTTAAAATATTTTATTCTTAAAATAGAAAATCAAATTGATCACAAGGTTAAGATCATTAGAAGTGATTAAAGGACTGAGTTTAAGAACTTTGTTCTTGACTCATTCTGTGACTCAAAAGGGATTGCCTGACAATATAGTGCTCCCAGAACTCCTCAACAAAATGGTGTTGCTGAGAGGAGGAACAAGACACTTATTGAGGCTGCTCGAACCATGTTAGCTGATTCAAAACTACCTCTAACATTCTCGGCAGAGGCAGTTAGCACTGCATACTATTTGCAGAATAGGGTTCTTGTAGTTAAGCCCCATGGAAAAACCCCTTATGAGTTATGGAACAAGAGGCCACCATTCATTGGCTTTCTAAGGTCCTTTGGCTACAGGTTTACCATACTTAACACAAAAGACAACTTAGCAAAGTTTGCTGAGAAGTCAGATGATGCTATCTTTGTTGGATACTCTTCTAGCTCCAAAGCTTATAGGGTATACAAAATTAAGAATCAATAATTTGAGGAGTCATCTAATATAGTTGTAAATGAGCACACTCCTTGTGTTAAGGGGAATGGACCTGATTATATTTTTGACTTAGAATTGTTTCCAAACTATTCTAAACCATCTTGTGAGAATGCTTCAGATGGAACAGGTGCTCAAGGTAATGCTGATGATGATGCTAATCAACTGTTTGAGCTTCCCAGACCTCTTCCAAATTCTCCAAGAGTGGAAAGGCAACAAGCTTCAACCATCCACAGATCTGATGGTGTAACTATCTCCAAGAATAGTAAAGCTTCAACAAGTGAATCACTTGATCAACCTCAAAGTTCTTCAGGTGATCCATTACAACACCAGGTTGAAGAAAGTAGTATTCTGAAGGAACAGGCAACTGTTAATACTACCTCACGACCAACCATTGATGATGTTTCTCAATCATTCAATCAGTCCTCATTGAATGACTTTAAAACAGCAGCTGGACAGAGTGATCCAGTTCCTGATCAGAATATGTCCAATCTGGACTTATCTCTGCAACTGGAAGTGATTCCTCGTCTTAGGATTCACAACACTCATCCACCTGAGAACATCATAGGAAATGTCTCTGAGGGTGTGAGAACAAGAGGACAAACTCATCATGGGAATGTCTGCTTGTACTCATGCTTCTTATCTCAGATGGAACCCAAGAAGGTGGAAGATGCCTTAAAGGATAGTAGTTGGGTTGAATCGATGCAGGAGGAGCTGCTTCAATTTAGAAGACAAAAGGTCTAGAATCTATGCCCACTACCATCTGGTTAAGTACCCATAGGCATTAAATGAGTGTTCAGAAACAAGAAAGATGAAAGAGGCTTGATTATCAAGAACAAGGAAAGATTAGTAGTTCAGGGATACACCCAAGAAGAAGGAATCAATTATACTGATGTCTTTGCACCTGTTGCAAGACTTGAGGCAGTTAGGATCTTCCTTGCTTATGCTGCATCCAAGAACTTCACAGTCTACCAACTTGATGTCAAGTGTGCTTTTCTATATGGGGATATAGATTGGGAAATCTATGTATGTCAACCTCCAGGATTTGAAGACCCACAGCACCCCAACTATGTGTGCAAACTGGATAAAGCTCTATCGGCTACACCAAGCACCTAGGCTGTGGTATGAGACCTTGTCTCAGTTTCTCCTGAAGAATGGCTACACCAGAGGTACCATTGATAAGACTCTCTTCATCAGGAAGATTGGAGAGGACATTTTGCTTGTTCAAGTCTATGTTGATGACATCATATTTGGTTCTTCAAATGACCAAATGTGTAAGGACTTTGAGAGCATTATGAAGCAGAAATTTGAGATGAGTTCCACGGGAAAAATTGACTTTTTCCTTGGAATTCAGGTGAAACAGATGAAGGAAGGGTTCTTCATAAATCAATCTAAGTATGTCTCAGACATCTTAGATAGATTTGAAATGAAGGACGGTAAACCAGCCAAGACACCCATACCCAGAAACCATAATCTTTGCCCTGACCTTGAGGGGGAGGATACTGATCAACATCAGTATAGAGCAATTATTGGTTCTCTGATGTATCTCACTGCTAGTAGACCTGATATCATGTTTGCCACATGCATTTGTGCAAGATATCAGGCTGCTCCCAAGGTGTCTCATTTGGCTGATGTTAAGAGGATCCTCTGATACCTCAAAGGAGCACCTAAACTAGGTCTCTGGTATCCAATAAATAGTGATTTCAATCTCTATGGATACTCTGACAGTGATTATGGTGGCTGCAACATTGACAAGAAATCAACATCAGGAGGATGTCAATTTCTTGGTGGAAGGATTATCTCATGGCAATGCAAGAAACAATCCTGTGTCTCTACATCAACTGCTGAAGCTGAATACATTGCTGCTGCTAGCTGCTGTGCTCAACTGCTATGGATTCAAAATCAGATGTTAGACTATGGCTTCAACTTCATGACTACTCCTATCCATATTGACAACAACAGTGCTATTTCCATTACTGAGAATCCGGTGAAGCACTCAAAGACAAAACACATTGATATCATGTACCATTTCATTAGAGATATTCATGAGAAAAATCTAATAAAGTTAATCAAAGTTGACTCAAATGAACAATATGCTGATTTGTTCACAAAAGCTTTTGATGAACAAAGATTTAAGTATCTCATATCAGCTATTGGGATGATAAACATTGACTAACTACCTCTTTTGAAAGCTTTTAATGTGTAATGTCTGGTGTCAATACAATTTAAGCCCTGTTACAAAAGATCTTTTTATATTCTAAGTGTAAATTCCTTCCGGAGAGGAATTAACTCTCGGAAGATATTCTTAAATATCTTCCGAAGCCAAATTCCTCAATGGAAATTTTCTTCTCGGAAGAGTTTTTAGTCTCGGAAGAAGCGATTGATTTCACATCAGATCTACTTCCGAAGTTTATATAACTCTCCATTCAGAAAGACAATTTTTACCTTCAGAAGCAATGTTTTGCTTCGGAAGAAAGAATTGCCTTTGGAAGATAAATTACCTTAGGAAATGTTTTACATTTGGAAAGAGAGATATTTATGTGTAACGGATATCTTTGGGCCCCACTCTGTAAAAGGTAAAAATTTGCTAATGATGGTCAGATTATTTAAAATTACCCTTGCCGCCACTGTCATTTCACAGCTGAAAACCACCATTACCCCCAAACAGTTACCCTACCGCCTCTACCACAATTCATCTCATTTAAATAATCCAGACTGTTCAATTTCATCTTCTTTTACCAATTTACTACCCTAACTATTCCCTTCACTGTCAAACCTGAAATTTCACCCAAATTCAAGCTTACTTTCTCTGCAATGGCTCTAAACCCTCAGCACAACCAGGTCGCTTTACTTGATTCATCAAGAGATGCCGACTTCACTCAAATAATCACCTTTCTTACTGAATCAACCTACCTCACAACACTTACTGTTAACCCCACCGTTTACTCCAACCACATGATTGAATTCTGGAGTAACGGTCAAGCTGAAGTCCTAAATGGGGTTCGCGTCCTGAGAACCCGCATTTGTGGATAGGAGTTGATCATAACTGAACAACTCATCAGGGAGCATCTAGAGCTCAATGATGATGGGGCTCCTACTGAGTTTCCCAAAGAAGACTTGGATAGCACATACATCCTTATGGGATATGGTGGGGATGTGAGCAGGTCAACCGTCTACAAGTTCAACTTCTCATATTATTTGAAGTTCCTGCTGCACTGCCTATCCAACATGTCTGGGGGATGGGATCAAATCCCATATGAACTAGGATGCCTAGTTCATGGGTTGGTGAGAGGTCTGCGCTTCAACTACTCAAAATTTGTGTTGACCAATTTGATTGGAAATCTGAGAAGGGACATATTCTTCATGTATCCCCGATACATTCAACACATTATCAACTGCGAGTTAGAACCGAGCAAGCTTGTCTGTGCAGCTGCTCTTACTGTTCCCCAAGTACGGCCTACCATCTTCAAGACATTGAAGAAGGTGTCCATCAACTTTACTGGACGGTACACTCCTTTACCTCCAGAGATGATTGAGCGCATAGCTCCTGGTGACATCCCTGTTAACCACACAGGTGATGAACCCACACCAGCAACCTCCACCACAAATATCCCCATACCTTCTCCACCTGTTAAAATTACATAACAGAGATGTCCCAAACGAACCCTTTTTCAATCTACTCTGATTGAACGAGCTCCTCCAGTTCAAACCAAAAGGGCTAGAGTGGAATCATGGGCTCCCACTTAGTCCGAGGTCACACCATCCTTCTCATTTGACCTCAATTTGGGTTTTGAGCCTCCTCAGTCTCAAACCCAAGAGCCCGAACCTCAAGCCTTTAGCCCACAGGGTGAGTCTTTACACTCCCCTGTGCAGCCTTCAAGGGACAGCCCCACCAGAGGCTCAATGCCTATAGACATTGATCTAGGTCCCGGGTCAGTAGGTTTACCCTCTTTACCTTTCACTGACCTATTACTTCAAACTGATGAAGAGATTACATCTCTCCATGGCCTTGAAGTTGATCTACAACACCCTCTCAAAGATCAACAGAGCCAAGAGAGATCCCTTATCTCTAGCCCCCATTAGCAGCCAACTACTGAGGTGAGTCCCACTGATGTGGAGGGGACTCATGTAGGCTCAGCTGCCACTACTCAGAGTCTTTCATTGAGCTCTCAGGACAGTGGTAACATCAATCAGACTGAGTCTACGGCAACTTTGCCCATTGACATCTCTGAAAGAGATGAATTTGAGCAAAGGTATCCAGGGTGCCAAGAAGCCACATCTGGTGGTGAGACTGAACATACTAGGTATGCTATCTCATCTCCCCGTGATTCTTCATATGAAGATGAGGGAAGTATGCAACTCACACTTCAGTACTTGCTCTCTAAGGTCTCAAACCTAGAATCTCAGGTGAGAATCTTAGAGACAAGGACAGCCACTCAACAACTTGAGATTGACAATCTCAAGGCTCAACTAGCTGAGAAACAGACGGAGAGGTCTGTTAGGCATGTACCTATTCAGGTCTCATTGACTTCTTCCTCTAGCTCATCTAGCTCTCAAGATGATGCTACCAAAAAGGGGGAGAAAGATCAGAGACAAATATCTGGGGAACCACTGATCCAGTCTTCTACTTCCCAACTCATCACCCTACCAGAGTCATTTCAATCAACTCTAAAGATTGACTCACAGATGCTTCATGATCTCTACAGACTTTTCATAAAGTTTGTATTGAGATCCTCCTTAGAACAGCCCAGCCCCGACACCACACTCATATACTTTGGGGCTGAGGAGCTTCAAAGACTGACTGCACCTTCTACCACTATAGAAGAAGTTGGTCAACCTAAGATCCACATGGAACCTGAGATTAACTTCGAAGGGGAAATGGGGACTGATGGCCCAGCAACTGAAAGAGTTGGGACAGAACTCGCATCAGCCTCTTCTTCCGAAGCTCAGGCTGAAACTTCCGAAGCTAAAGTTGAAACGTAGGAAGAACAAGATAAGTCTTCCGAAGCTGAGATGGAAGCTGCGGAAGGTTTGTTCCAAATGTCCGAGGAACTGATCATCACAGATGTTATTGCTGAAATAGCATCTGAGATGAGCAGGGAGGACACTTCTGATCTACCTCCATCCCAAACACCAACTGATTCTTTCTCTTAATTCGAACCCTCTATCCAAGAACCACCATAGACAAGTTCTGCTAAAGACAAAGGTAAAAACAAAATGACTGCGGCAGAGCTTCAGGAGGAAGAAAGGATTGAGAAGCTCAAGAAGAAAGGCAGGTTTCCTGCTGAGAAGCTGCTAGCTGCTAGTTCTAAGGCAGCTGCAGCCAATCAGGAGGAAATCAACACCAAGAGAAGGACAACACTCATTAATCAGCTCATCAACCTAGGAGCTGCCAATCAGGAAGTACTCCTGCTACCACTAGAGGAGTTGGTGACTTTGGAGAGGACAACCAGGCTAAGGCAAGAAGAAGAAGCCAGGTTGGCCTTGGACAGAGAAGAAGAAGAACAAAGGAAAGCAGCCCTGCAGCTGAGAGAGGCTAGGATTAAATTCCTGCTCTCAAGAGGCTTCAGTCTTCCTGAACTGTCTCCACATGATGATGATATGATCCTGTTGCTCCACAACAAAGAGCAGGATCAAATGGAGAAGGAAAGGAAGAAAGCTACAAGGGAGGAGATGAAGGAGAAGA
The DNA here is from genome assembly GCA_024085815.1 of Flaveria linearis. Classification (NCBI taxonomy): domain Eukaryota; kingdom Viridiplantae; phylum Streptophyta; class Magnoliopsida; order Asterales; family Asteraceae; genus Flaveria; species Flaveria linearis. The sequence continues at coordinate 38,938,403 of CM044001.1, read as the reverse complement.
AGCGGAGGGAGGAGGTAGAAAGGGTCACTGCCACCAAGAAGCTCAGTGATAAAGCCTGGAAGAAAGACTATCTCCAGGCTCACGGCTTCTCTGGTAGGCAGGTGGGACCTATGTCTGAAAGGACACTCCAACGGATTGTCAGCAAAATAAAAGCTGACATCCGTATGGGGAAAAAGAAGGAGATGTATAGGAGGGGACAGGGAATGGTCTTCACCCCAGCCACTCAACCACAGCCAACTACTCAACCACAACCCACACCAGAAGAACCAATTCCATTTCCCATCAAAACCGAACCCTCAGATGAAACCTACACCCCTGAACCTACAACTCTACCCAAACCTACCTCATCACCTCAACCACCTAAACTTCCTATCCTTAAACCCAAAACACAACCTAGAACCACTAAACCAAAACCTACCCAACAGAAACCAAGATCATCCCCTCAGCCTTCTAAACATCTCTCTCTTGAGGAAATAAAGGAGATCAAGACAAGGCTCACCAACTGCATTACTATGAGCAGCATCTACTGTGAGGGAGACCTTATCAACATCACCTATGTTGATAACTCTTCAAGCTCCCTCACTCTAGGTCAATTTCTTGAGTTGCCTAGAATTACTTTGGGCAGGCTGTAAGACTTCTCGGTCTCAACTCTGATACTCTGAATGTTGAAGAGAAGAGACTAAGAAGGAAACTGGCAACTCTACTGGATACAAGGAAGGAGGACAGGATTCCTAGTCAGTCTCCTGGACCTAGGAAAGTTATAATTCAGTGGAGGTTCGACGAACCTTCTCACAACTTTGTTGTGGAAAGGGAGAATGGTGAAACCAACAGGCTTAATGCCACTTCTCTATTGCATCTCAGCAGATTTGACATTGCTGAGCTTGTAGAGAAGCCATTCTCCAACCCCTCCAACTCAAAGACTGCAGCTATCATCAGAAATTATCTCAGCAGTCTTCATCTAGCCGAGCTAACTGCAAAGGCCAAGATCTAAGAAGAGTTAAAGTTGAAAAGATAGGAAGACAAGGAAAGACCTACCACTAAAGACGCAGCCTTTCTACAGATGGTGGAGGGTCCGGAATTAGAACCTATAGTTAGATAGGAATATGACTGTAGTTCCCATCAACTAACTCTTTTCAGAGGGCCACAACAAAGGGTACACATAATCCAAGGTGACAGACTGGATGTTCTGTCTACCAAGGATTTGTACAAACTTCTCAGCACCACATCAGGGAAGAACAAGGACACAGATAAATATCTACTCTCCTTTGTGCAGAAAGTTTTGAGAAGAAGAGAGAAGTGAAGTTTTGGTAGCATCAGCCTAGGGGGAGTTTGTTGGGTCATTATAAGCCTGGTGCAACCAAAACCACGACACAAAGTCATTTTGGTGCTACATTCAAAAGGCTTCCGAAGCTAAGTATGGGATCTTCCGAATTCTAAAGAACAACAGCTGAAGACAAAGTCTGAAGAAAGAACTGAAGACAAAGTCTGAAGACTTCCGAAGACAAAGTCTGAAGACTTTTGAAGACAAAGTCTGAAGAATGAACTGAAGACAAAGTCTGAAGACTTCCGAAGACAAAGTCTGAAGACTTCCGAAGACAAAGTCTGAAGAAAGAACTGAAGACAAAGTCTGAAGACTTCCAAAGACAAAGTCTGAAGACTTCTGAAGACAAAGTCTGAAAAAAGAACTGAAGACCAAGTCTCCTTCCGAAGACAAAGAAGACGCCAAGCCTCGGAAGAAGCAGTCTTCCGAAGTATAAGTGGCTTCGGAAGAAGTTATTCTTCCAAAGAAATTTATCCTTCGGAAGACATTGCTATGTCCAGTAGACATAAGTATGGTCTCTGACAGTCCGCTGCAGACCTCTGATACAACATGGCTTCTTCCTAAAAGAACCATGTTGTTGACCATACTTTATTCTACTGTATACCTTTTTATGATAGTACATGTTACCAACTTTAGTTGGTGACAAAAGGTAAGTCAGGGACATGTCCTGACTACCAAATCTTAGGCAAAAAGTCTGAGACACCTCACCTATAGTCTTGTAGTATAGATGTTTGGTTAGAGGTTTCCAGCTGGTATCAAAGTATATACGGCTGTAGGTAGTATTATATATATCTTCTCTTTGTAACTCATTAGGCAGTGAGATTGAGTCTAAGAGTCTTGTAATCCTTTGAGTTGAGAAGCAATATATAAAAGTACCTTGAAAATTCACATCCTGTGTTTATTTACTGCTTGTTACTTGTTATATTGTGATCAACTCTTCATAGACTCTTTCTGAGTGTCGTTCAAGGTGAGTTTGAGAGAAAAACCACTTGTTGAGTGACCAACATACGATCATGCATCATGTTAAATCCAAGGACACAGAATGATCATTCCTTGTTGATTTAATTTAATCAGGCCTTAGACATCATGCTCTCAATGAATAAGAGGAACAAATTCCATCTTGACTACATACATTTCTCACAAACACCTCGTGTCACACCTAAACCCAGCCTTATGTACTGTCCATTATTTCAGGGCAGTAAAGAACTAGCTCAAGGTATAACACTTGGTGAATATCAAAACCCAATATGTATCTCAGGTCGGAGGATACCAAATGATATTCGCCTTTACTAAAATTTACTTATGATCAATCAATAAGATTCCATGTAGTAAGATTTGAGACGCGGGTCAGTCCAATATTCGTATCCCACGAATATCTATGAACCTTGGCAGCAACCAATTGCTCTATATTCATGCCTTATGAATATCCACCAATCCAAGTTCATAATAGTCTTACATTCATATTTGTTCCCACAAATATGACCGACTACGGACATTTAGAATAATTAACATATTCATGGATGTAAACATGCTAAAAGGAACATAACTCAAAATATCGTAAATATATAGATGAGTTAAATGTTACAATTGTTCCATATTTTCAATATTAATACTAAACAGATCAATTTCAATCACTAGAATATCAAAGTCCTAAGGCATAAGTATGACTTTCATGCTTTGCCCTTTCAAGGAGCTTCATGAGTGGATCCGCAAAGTTTTGATCAGTGTGAACTTTACGAATACATATCTTTCTCTTTTCAACTTCATACCTTATGTAGTTGAATCTCCACTCATTGTGCCTAATCTTTTGATGTGCACGGGGTTCCTTGATTTGAGCAATCACACCCTCCTTATCACAAAAGATTTCTAAGGGGTCTTGAATGATAGAGATCACCCTTAGATCGACGATAAACCTTTTAATCCATGCAGCTTCCCATGCTGCTAATGAGGCGGCTATGTATTCGGATTCTGTAGTGGACAATGCTACCCCATTCATTTTGGAGACATACCCTGATTATGATGGAGGATCATCTCGATCAGTTTGGAAACTCGCATCCGTGTAACCCTTTACAATGAGTTTCTCTTCATCAGATCCGTATATTAGAAACATATCCTTAGTCCTCCTAAGGTATTTCAATATACTTTTAACAGCCATACAATGGCTATTACCTGGATTCTGCTGATATCAACCTGTCATGCTTAACGCGCATGACACGTCTGGTCTAGTGCATATCATCGCGTACATGATGGTTCCTATAGCAGACGCATATGGGATGTCCTTCATACAATCTTGCCCATCCTTTGTGCTTGGACATTGAGATGCACTCAATATTGTCCCTCTTTGAATAGGTACCATACCATTCTTAGAGTTTTCCATCTTGAACCTTTTTAATATTTTATCAATGTATGCACTTTGGTTTAGACCTATCAACCGCCTCCATCTATCCCTATAGATCTTAATTCCCAAAATATAGGCGGCTTCACCGAGATCTTTTATGGAAAAACAGCTCCCAAGCCAGGTTTTTACACTTTCCATGGTTGGAATATCACTTCCATATAGTAGTATGTCAACATACAATACTAAGAATGTAATTACAATCCCACCAGCCCTTTTATACCCACAAGCCTCGTCAGCGTTCTTGATGAAACCAAATTTCTTGATCTCTTCATCAAAACGTTGATTCCAACCTCTCGATGCTTGTTTCAATCCATAGATTGATCTCTTTAACTTGCATACTTTATTAGGATGTTTTGGATCGACAAAACCTTCAGGCTGAACCATATGGACAGTCTCTTCAAGATGTCCATTAAGAAAAGCGGTTTTGACATCCATTTGCCAAATCTCATAGTCATAAGGAGCAGCAATGGCAAATAATACCCTAATAGACTTTAGCATTGTCACAGGCGAGAAGGTTTTATCATAATCAACCCCTTGAGTTTGAGTGAAACCTTTTGCTACAAGTCTTGCTTTGTAAGAATCCAAGTTTCCATGCATATCTGTTTTCTTCTTGAAAACCCACTTGCATCCAACCGGTTTGGACTTAAGCATAGGGTCAACTAATTTCCAAACTTGGTTGTCATACATGGATTGCATCTCTATGTCATGGCTTCCAGCCACTTGTCACAATCCAAATTGGACATTGCATCATGGTATGTAGTTGGATCATTGGAGTCAACCACGTAGCATCCATCCATGAAAAATCCGTATCTTTCAGGTGGAATGCTAACTCTACCAGATCTGCGAACGTTTTGTGTGTATTGATCAACCTCTTGATCATTATCAACAACCTCCTGTTGATTGCTAGTGTTAACCAAACGTGTGTCGGCTTTTCGATCTTGATCCTCATCAAATTCCACTGTTCTATACGTCATTCCTTCCATAAGGAACTTGGCTTCCAAGAACTCTGCCTTTCGAGCAATAAATATCTCTTGCTCTGTTGGATCAAAAGTAGTATCCTATACAGTCTTTGGGATATCCAACAAATATACACTTAGTGGATCGACTTTCAAATTTGTTTTAGGTGTTAAGCTTAACATAAGCGTCACAGCCCCGTACTTTCAAATAAGATAGCGATGGAACTCTTCCATGCCATTTTTCAAAAGGTGTCGATTCCACTTTCTTGGTTGGGGCCATATTCAAAATACGAGCCGCGGAGAGTAGTGCAAAACCCCAAAATGATAGAGGTAGTGAGCTTATAGCCATCATAGATCGAGCCATATCCAATAGGGTTCGGTTTCTCCTTTCAGACACACCATTATGTTGTGGTGTTCTCGGAGGAGTAAGTTGTGAGACAATCCCTCAACTTCTTAGCTGATCCTGAAAAGCTTCACTGAGGTATTCACCTCCTCTATCTGAACGAAGAACTTTGATAGTTCTATTGAGTTGATTTTCTATTTCATTCTTGAAGATTTTGAACATTTCAAAAGCTTCATGTTTATGTGTCATCAAGTACACATAACCATAGCGACTGTAATCATCGGTAAAGGTAATGAAGTATCTGTCACCATTCCTGGTCATTATATTAAAAGGACCACATACATCTGAATGTATGATTCCTAATAAGTCTTTTGCCCTCTCGTTAGTACCACTAAAGGGCGACTTGGTCATCTCACCTTGTAAACAAGATTCACACTTATCAAATGAACAATTTTCATTTGTTTACAAAAGACCATTCTTTTGTAGTGTTTGAATCCGATTCTTGTTTATGTGACCAAGACGACAATGCCAAAGATAAGAATAACTTAAATCCATTTTAAGTTTCTTGGTGCTTGATTGGTATAATGTGTTATTATAGGATGAATCATCATGAACCAATTCATAAATACCATTGTTTACAACTTTTAAATCATAACCATATTGTTTTAAAATGGAAACTGAAATTATGTTCCTAGTCAAACTAGGAGCATACAAAAAGTTTTTAAGAACAACTTCCAAACCATTTGAAAGTTTCAAAACGTAGTCTCCTTGGGCTTCTACATTAACTTTTGCTCTGTTGCCCATGTAGAGACTTGTGTCTCCCTTCTTAAAGTGCTTATTTCTTTTGAACTCCTGCAACAGATTGCAAATTTGAGTTCCACACCCAGTATCCAATACCTATGTGTTTGAAGAAATAACATTTAAGTCAATATGGATCATGAAAGTTGTATCTGAGGTCCGCCCATCATCCCACTTGTTTCTCAACTCTTTGAGGTAGGTTGGACAATTCCCTTTCCAATGTCCTATCTCACCATACTCAAAGCATGGATCGTTTTCCGTTACCTTAGGCTTCATAAGCTTAGGTTTTGGAGGTTCCGCTTTAACCTTCCCTTTCCCTTTGCCTTTGATGTGCCCCTTTCTTTTGGTAACATTTGCCTTGGGATCGGGGAATGGCCCCTTTCCTATTGCCTCCCTCATTGATCGAGAGAACAGGTAGAACCTTTCTACCCATCCCCGCCTCAGCTGTTTTGAGTATTGCGTGAAGCTCACCAATGCACTTGTCCCATCCGTTCATATTTCAATTTATTATGAACGTCTCAAACCTTTTAGTTAGGCCATTAAGGATCAAATCCGTGGCCAACTCCTTTAAGACGAGACAGTTAAGCCTCTCGAGGTGATCAATGTGTCTTTTCATCTTAAGTACACAAGATGATACCGATTGGGTTTCTTCCATACGATAAGTATGAAGCGTTCGAACCGTTTCGAAGCACTCTACCCTAGCTTGTTGAAGGAACATTTCCTTCAATTGAGTAATCATGTCATATGCCCCAAGATGCTCCAAGTCCTTTTGGAGTTTGGGAATCATAGTTCCCAACATGAGGCAGGATACCTGCATGGAATCCTCAATATACAAAAGCCAGTCGTTATAGGAGTCAACATCCTCGGGGTCGGGTTCGTCAGGAATAGGATCGTCAAGGACATAAGCCTTTTTCTCTTGCTTGAGAACAATTCTCAAGTTTCGAAACCAGTCTATAAAGTTGTTATGGTTCAGACGATCTTTTTCTAATATAGTTCTCAGTGATAAGGTATGGACGGTCGGGGTGGTAGCATTATTGTTTGCGGCCATTCTACAAAATTTACAAAGTTTTTATTAGTATTTCTGAAAATTTACATTTTAATCATTAATACCCTTTTATCTCTCATAGACAATTAATAATTAAAATCTAGAATCCAACGTTACATTCAAATAATGGTTAGGTGACCTTTATCCCATTATTTAAGTTAACAAGGTAGTCAACATTTCACAATTGCCACCTTTTGCAACTTCTAGCCTTTATGGGATTGGTTAAACATCTTATGTTTGGTTGGCATGTTTAATCCCATCAACACCATTGTACGCCATGCTTCAGTGACCCTATGCACATGTTTTCCAATTCAAGTCGTCCTACTTACACACACGTGTGAGTTTACACATACAAGTGGTTAGGTGACCTTTATCCCATAAATACGTTAAGCCCATCTCAAAACACAAGTTCCCTAAAAGTGGTTAGGTGACCTTTATCCCACAAATAGTTCTCAAGTGATTCGAGTGTCGTGTAAAAGGATGGTGTTAAACTTGTTTCCAAAGGGATTTTAGTTTTCATTAATTCTAGTTTTGAAAACTCCATGTACCTTGTATTTGCATGCTTTCAAAAACATGGTACCCTATGGTTCTCCTTTATAATAAAACCCATTTATTAAAATCATTAATCCTTTTAATAACCTTTTATTAATCACTTAATGATTACAAATCATAAATTTTTAGCTTGTTTTGTTTGTTAATTAGTTTGTTATACATATCCAAATATCCAACAATCAATCAAAATTAAACAAATCAAACAAGCACAACCAAACAATCATAAGTGCATAACCATAGCCACTAAGTTGACCACACTTGTTTGCCATCACAAGTGTTGTCATAAGGTCATTTCTAAGGGTTTAAAATTGACACTTCAAAGTATCCATGAACTCCCACTTGAACCCGCATCCGTATGCTTCAAGTGTCCATGTCTTTTGTGTCCTTGCTTAGGGTCTTCATCTTGTGCATCTTCTTTTACAAAATCATATCCTAATACAATTTTCTAATAAAAGAAATGCACCTATTCTAGTTATTACATAACCAAATGAATAAATAAATTACAACCCAAATACAAACACAAAAGAAATTATTACAACCCTTTGAATGAATACAACCAACATGACAAATCATTCATCCAAAACCAAATCAACACAAGGTCAAGGCTAGGTTATGCACCAATATGAAGCATCATATACAACATACAAGAACAAAAATAAATCCCCAATTGACCCTAAATTTTCAGCCAACATAAACTAAGAATTTTAGGGTGTCATTGTCCAAACAAAGCACAATCAACCATTTTGATATCTTTCCTTTCAAGATTTAATCATAAGCATGCAAGATATAACCTTGAAAGGTTGGGGATTTATAATATCACCACAAAACAGCCCTAATTTGGTTGTTAAAACCCTATAAAACCAATTTTACAAGGATAATTGAAGCTAGTCATCCACATAACCGGCTCTAGATGCCAATGTTGGGTTTGTTGGACTATATACATAGTTGTTTGACCATTTAAACAAGAATAACACAGCGGAATAAGGGCTTAATTTCATGTTTTATAATCTGAAATTTAAAGCTCATAACTTTGTCTCAACAAACCCAAGAACATAGGATCCTTTATATGTGTTTGAACAAGCTATCAAGAAGAATAAACAACCAAAACAATACAAAAGATACAACCTTTGTAGAGCTGCAGAAAAATCGATTTTGGATGAAGATGGAGCTGCTCTTGAATGGTCAAAACACCAAGGATAGGTGTCCTCAAGCTTCCATACCCACAAGCCTCCAACAAACACCCTTTTGCTAGGATTTCAACACCAAAAATTGAACCAAGAGTGAGCTGAAAATCTGATTTTTAGCTTTGCATATCTTCAAAACTAGAGAGAAAATGTTCTTGGTTCTTGCATGTTAGAGAGAGAGTGAGAGGTGGAGTGTGTGGCTAGTAAATAGAGTGTATAATCCCAAGTAACAAAAGGACAAACAGACCCCATAAGGAGCGGCCGAATGCTTTTATTCAAAGGGGTTTTCCCCCCAAAACATAAACACCCATTTTTATTAATGTTAACTAGTCACTAATTGAGTTATATAATTAACCTTTTAATTGTATAACTCACACACACTCTTTTATTATTTGATGTTATTTAACTAACTTAAATAACATTACAAACAATACCTATGAACAAAATATCCCTATAAATTGTTCAATCTCATATGCAACTTATTTAGAAAATCCATTTTCTAAAATGGTGTATTTATTTAATTGCATGATCATATCATCAATTAAATATTAATTGGTGTTTGCTAAGCTTGTTAATGGGTATGACCTGACTTAGATCATAACGTACTAACCACATCAATGTTCTATGTGTCTTGGGCATAAAGAATCCAACATCGTTGACCCAGGCCTCATCCTTTAGGGCATCACTAACGTACTTAGGCTCGATTTGAGAAACAAAACATGAGAAAGCCCCGTCATTGACATATCCCTTTTCCATGACTGCAGCATAGTCAGCAGAGTACGGTTGATTTCTAGTCTGCACACCGGATTGAAGATCCCCAATGATAGAGTCGGGGGGATGATTCACACTGATCCTAGTCATAGGTGTCATAGGAACGACAACTTCAGTATCAAGATTTGTGACAACAAGTTCAGTATCCGGATTTCCCGATGCTTGTTCAGCAGCTGAGGAGATCTCTTCTTGATTGACATTATGCTCAATGTTAGTCTCAGCTGCTTCGTCATCATCTGATGACTCATCATTCTCGTCTTGAGCGGGTGTTGAAGATCCCGAAGCACCACTGGCTGGTGTCATATTACTGATATCTAGATTCGGTGTATTTAAGACGTCGTACATCATCTGGGCAGCAATCTCATCATCTGAATCAATCTGAGGGAGGTTGAAGGATTTGGAAAAGCCATCGTAACCGAAGAATGACGATGGACCTTTTCCAGCAGGGGAGGTGGTGTATCTTTGTACATCTACGTTGCACCACACTTCTACCTGACCCGTCGAGTTGTTATAAACCCGTTTGTCTAGTATGCTATATCCTAGAAATATCCTTTGATCGGCTTTCTCGCTGAACTTGCCCTCCTGAGTTTTCTTCAGCAACGTACATGGAGCTCCGAATGGTTCACGATACTCCAGGTTCGGTTTGCGCTTCCGAAGCAACTCATAGTACGTCTTCCTATGCCGCTTGACTACTAACACACGATTAAGTGTGTAGCAAGCATTGGCAACAGCTTCATTCCAGAATTGTATTGGAAGTTTTGAATCTTTCAACATAGTCCGTGCTGTCTCAATCAAGCTCCAATTCTTTCGTTTAGCAATTCCATTCATCTGTGGTGTGTATACAGAGGTGAACTGATGAACAATTCCCTTCTCTTTGCAGAAAGCATCCATCCACTGATTCTTGAACTCTGTTCCATTGTCTGAACGAATCTTCCTTACTTTCAGCTTGTAGAGGGACTCCAGTGTTGTGACGAGAACCTTGAACGACTCAAAAGTTTCTGACTTAGCTTTCAGAAACATCACCCAGGAGCAACGTGAGTAGTCATCTGTGACTACAAAGCAGTACCAGTCTCCGGCGATACTCTTCGTGCTGACAGGACCGAATAGATCCATATGCAATAGCTCCAGGGGCATCTCGATAGAGTTAACGTGCTTGGTCTTGTGAGACTTCATGGTCTACTTTCCCTTCTTGCATGAGACACAAAAATCAGGAAGTTTGAAGTTCTTTACAGTAACTCCCTCAACTAAGTTGTTATGAATCAGATGATTCATCTTTCTGTGATTTATATGTCCCATTCTTCTGTGCCATGAGATAGACTCCTTCTTTGTTGCTTTAGACAAAAAGCACTGAACAGTAGACTCAGTAGTAGAAGCGTTTGACATATCTAAAACATACAGGTCATTGTACCTAGATGCTGACATTAATACCTGCTCCTCTGGAATCTCCATCTTTTTCTTCAGAATGTAACACTTCTGATTGTCAAACATTTGAAGCCCTTGTCACATATCTGAGACACTGAAAGCAAATTGTTTTCCAATTGTTGAACGAAATTCACTTTATCAAATCTTACTTTTGCATTACCTACTTCTCCTTGTGCGGTAATGTATCCTCCTTTGTTTCCAGCGAAGGAAACGTGTCCCCCTTTAATTTATTTGACATTGAAAAGGAGGGATTGATTTCCCGTCATGTGCCTGGATGCCCCGCTATCTACAATCCATGTGTTGGTAGAAGCACTATAGCGGACAACCTGCACATAATAGAAAATAATTAGTTAAGGAGGGGGACCCAAGCCTTGACTGGCTTGGGTTTCCTAGAGGCATCACAGATCAAGAACTCTACCCAATGTCCTTTATCAATTTGTGGGACCTCAACCTTCAACTTATCAATGCTTTCAGACAATTTAGATGTTTTGGCTTTCCACAAACCATCCTTGTGAAAGGATTGTTTGTGGTAAACCGATGACTGATTTACAGTTTGAACCTTAGGTTTAGTTTCAAAAACAGGTTTCAGCTCAGGCATCACAGACTAGCCAGTGACTTGTCTGTGTTATCTATAGTGTTGAGGAGAGGTATAAGACCTAGCAGGTGTTTTAGACCTAACAGGAGTCTTAGACCTCTGTTTTAAAGACTGTTTAACTTCATTGTCTAGTTCAATTGTATTTTTGGGTGTCTGATAGCGAGGACAGTTTGAAGAGATGTGTCCTCGTTGTCCACAAGTATAGCATAATCTCCATTCAACAGGACTAGGAGATCTCTTATGGGGTGGGGAGTAAACATCAGGTAAGGGCTTTTTGGTCTCAATCTTTTGATTTTCACCTTCCTTGACAAAATTTACTTGTTTAACGTTATGGTGGATTTGTCCTTTTGGATGATTTTGATCTTGCTTAATTTGTTTAGATTGAGTGGATTTTAAAGTCTTAGGTTGTGTGTCAACAGATTTGGACCCCAACCCAAAAGTGGCATTAACATCCACTTCCACCCTATCAGTCTGATCTTTTATGCCTGAAGTGGATGACTTCTGATTAGCAATGGGAGGAGCAGGTTTAACTGCAGTATCTGGGTCACTAACCAGAGGAGTAGTCACCACATGGTCCTTTATAGGATTATTATTAACTGGTCGCTGTTTGGTGTTCAAAAGGGTCTCATGTGGTGGAGGCACAACCTTATAACCCAGTCCTTCCCCGTTGTTGCGTTCCTTAACCAAGTTTTTCAAAATCTGAGAAGAACTAGCTAGACTGTGGAGTTTTTGATTTAAAGACTCATTTTCAACTTGTAAAACAACTCTGTCCTTTTTAGTTTCCTCAATTGTCTTTAAATAAAACTTTATGTCATTTTCTTGGTTAAACGCGACAACCTCAGTTTCTTTTAGTTGTTTCTTTAAAGCTTCAATTTTCTCCTTATAGTTGCTTTCATTTTGTTTTAACACTCTATTAGCCTCAGTGCACAATTTTAAGTCATTTACTAAGCTATCATTATGATCTAATAACCTAGCAAATTTCAGATCAATGCTTTCCCTAAATTTATCACATTCAACACACGCATGTTTAACGAAAAGATCATCTTTTGATTCTACCTGTGCAGATGTCGACGTGCCAGCCATGAAAGCAGTTTGCGGTTCCTGTTGTGCTTCAAATTCTGCATTCAGTTCATCCTCAACAAGTTGATCAACAGCAGCTAAGGCTTCATTGGCATCCAGCTCTACTGTGTTCTCCCCCTCACTCGCAGAGTCATCATTCAGATCATCAACGAGAGCAATGTGGGCTTCACCATCAGATAAAAATCGGAAGGACCAGTCCTATCCTTCATCACCTTGAGCAACCATTGCCTTTGAATCATTGCTTGTTAAAGCTATCTTTCTCTCTTTATCCTGTTTGTTGAAGGACGAGAACAGGTTCCCATTGCCAGTCTTCTTCGGCTTAACACACTCTCGCTTGAAGTTTCCTTTCTCCCCGTAGTTGAAGCAGGTGACTTTTGACTTGTCAAATCTAAAAGTAGTATCTTTAGTAGCCACCAGATTCTGTCCCGTCTTCTTAACAAACTTCTTTGCTCGTCGTACAGTACTCGCGAGAGCCCACATGACGTCCAATCTTTCCAATTCGTTTTCATCCACCTGCTCATAGTCTTTATCAGCCAAGTGGCAGTTACCAATCTTTCCTACTACTAATCCATCATACGAATGAACCACAGCAGCAAGTAAGTCCATGTGCTCCTTAGCCACTTCCACAGTTACATTGCCCAGATTTTCTGTCACTAACTTCGTCGATTGAACTTCTATAGTACTGTGTTGAACCCTTGATGAAACATTTGACTCACCACCAGACGATGAGCTTTGACCAGTTGTAGATGTATTAGATACAAAAGCAGTCTGCAGAGAGGCACTGGAAGATTTTGTAGTAGGAGTCACGTTGTAGATAGACGGATCCTGAGTGTATGATCCCTTCTTGGCCTTGTACCTTCTTCTCTCAGTTTCATGATGAAATCATTGATATCTAAAGTCTCCAGCATTGAATTATATCTTAAAGTGGAAATAAATGAATCCCACTTCTCTGGTAGCCCATCAGCCAAACTTGTCACCTTTTCTTCCTTAGACGTTGTAATACCATGAGTGTAAAGTTCACTCATCAAATGATAGAAGCGATCTATAATATCATCCAGATTCTCGTTCCTGATAGCAGAAAAATTATCAAATTCCTTATTTAATGCTTTGGCTTTTAAAGACTTCAGTGTTGTGCTCCCTTCATACCGTTTCTCAAGAGCATTCCATAACTTTTTGCTCTACTTATGTTCTGAATACTGATGGAAGATATCTTTAGGAATTGACTGTGTCAACATAGCATAGGCTTTCTTCTCTGCATTATATGCAATCATTTGTGCATCACTTAATCCACTCAAAGTAAGGGGTATACCATCAGCTCCAACTGACATATTGTAGCCAGTCTCAATAGCATTCCAGAGATTTGTGTCCACTCCATTAAGATGAATCTCAAACCGTTGCTTCCATTGAGGAAATTCATCAAGATATAACAGCTTATGGTTCCCGATCTTATTTTCTAATAGCAATAGGTTCTGGATCCTGGAGTCCTTCCCTGCTGAGAATGCATAGTTCTCTGAGTCCATTATGAATTAGTATTAATCTTGAAAATCAAACTATGTATGCGACTAGGAGAGGACGACTAAAACTTAAATGTGCGATTGAGCTTAGTCGTACGACTGGGCAGGCGATTAGGGTAGTTGTGCGAATGAACAGAACGACTGGGACAATCGTACGATTGAATGAGCGACTGGACCAATCATACGATTGAACTGGGCGATTGGAGTTCAGTCGTACGGTTGAGTCAATCGTGCGACTGAGACTGCTGACTTCGAAATTTCTCAACCTTTTTCACACAATTCGACCTAAAACACAATTTTGAATACCCTAGACGGCAACAACTTGAAAAAGACTCAATTTTGAAAGCATGCACACGTAAAAACTGGATTTTTATGCAGAAAGCACGGATCTTTAGATTAAAAAACCATGGCTTTTTCACAAAAACGATTGAATCCATGAAGAATCAAGAGCCAAAGCTCTGATACCACTTGTTAGGACCGTGTACGTACGGAGTACTAGCTGATTCAACGTGTAACCGAATCAAATAGCGCAGAATTCTATTTGATTGGTGATCCAATCAGGGAAACCGTTAATCCGATCAAACCTAACGATTAGAATACGTTAAGAATAGACTAGGAATGATCAGAAACAATCTATGAACTTGGAAGGGACAATCTGGACGAACTTGGACGGCTAGGGTTGTGAATTCTCGAAGTGTTCCGTTTTTCCACGAATTAAGTGGTATTTATAGGTTTCAGTTTTCAATCGTACGATTGAGTCATGCGTATGGCTCAGTCGTGCGACTGAGTCGTGCGATTGGTTCATTCGTACGATTGAGTCAGTCTTATGACTCAATCGTGCGATTGACTCAATCACCTGATTTAGTCGTGCAATTGGACCATTCGCATGGTCCAGTCGTGCGACTGAATCATGAGACTAAGTTAAACACATTCCTGAACCTTTAACAATTCAGAACTATGTCTAACAACTGTATACCTATATAACATGTTCGTATAAGCGTGTAACATACAATGATATAAATATATAAAATGTTAAGCAACCAATACACAATCAATCAAAGAGTTTTCATTACATTGATCAAACATTACATATGTGTAATAAAATGAAAGTCAATTACATTTTAGCTCACTAGAACTAGAACTAGGGACATGTGTACAACAATATTGTTTTATTTAAATTATTTTGGGGAAAAGCATGGTTGACTAGTTTTATATACATGATGGGTAAAACGAGGATAATTATGTATGAAGGTATAAGTTGGTTAAATGGTATAAATGTATATGGTTGAGCCCCTAAATCCCCTCATAATCATTAACCTTGAGGAGGCCGCAAACTATATTGGTAGTTCTATCAGGTTAGAAGGGCCCGCTCTCGCTACTAGTCGCGCTGGTCAGGTTGTAGTGAGGGAGTTTATATGTTTGGATTGTTGTGGGGAAACGTTTTTGGAAACCAAGTGTGTATAAGTTTTAAAACCAAAATGATCACCAACTTTATGTTGACTAGTAATTTTTCGTGCTTTTCAGGGTTATAGGTATGCTCTATGGGAAACAATGGAAATGTGTCTTTGGAGAGTCGAACATGTTTGTTGACTACTAATGTTTAAAACATTATAAGTGAAACATGTCATTTATATAACTAAACAAGTTTGTTGTTACTTAGACTGAATTTTACTTTATTTCACTTTTAAAAATATGTAAAAACTTGTTTAATAGTAGTCAGACGCTTAACCCTTATCGTTTGACTATAAACGTTGGAATAATTCCAACTTCCGTTATCACCATGCCACGTGACTTTCCGCTGTGATTTTCGGGGTGTGACAAGTGTCACTATCATTTTCATGCAACAACTTAGTTTATGATCTTGAAACGCATTACTTAAGCAAGTTCAAAATGAAAGCAACATTTCACACACTCTAAAATTAACACATGTTGTGCTCAATGGATTATGATGAGTAAATGCTCACAAGGTACAAAATTACTCATGGAAACCGAGGTGATAAGAATAAACAAAAGGTGCAAATGCATACAAAATCATCCTTCTTTTAACTTGCCATTTGATATTCCATTCATATTTATAAATCACTCAATAGCTTCTTTTAGTCACAAGATTTTGAAAAACCATAATTCTTAAGGATCTAAAATTTATATGAAAGATAGAATCTTCTCTTTGTTTTTTGTTTTACTAAATAACAAGCCAATAAGAAGAGATTACATACAAAAGTCCCTCCCCAAACTTATAACGTACATTGTCCATAATGTACAAAAGTATGCAAATGTAACATAAAAGCATAAGGCGGGAGAGAGAGGATGAAAAACTCCCCTATAGCAAAGTCTTTAAAAGATCCAACATGTTTCCAAAACTAAATCCTCAAGCAACGCCAAGCATGAAAATGCCAACCAAGATGATCACTATCACAACCTAAGAACAAAATAATACGTAAAGTTAACAGAATGATCATGCAAAATAAAACGGTAAATAAAGCGACAAAACAAACAAGCAAAAGCATACAATCCAACGTGATTACGAGTTTGTACATAAAACACAAAAAGATCCAACTCGAATAATATAACCAAAAGAAGACGAGAGAACATCAGACTAACGAGTCCATCGTGTCTGTGTGTGCATCCCCCTGGTATGGACGAGCTTGACCATCGTGAGGTGGGATCGGCAATAGAGGTAACACCTAACCCTCAATAGCAGTAGCCTGCTATCGCTATTCTATCATTGCATGCAAGCTCTAACATGTTGCAAAATTTGATCCATCTGATCTATACGAGAATGAAGATCTCCCTATGGCTGAGGGGGCGGTGATCTTGCTACTATTGCATCTTGCTGATCTGGCTCTTCTTGATTTCCATCATCCCCATCTCCCCTATGCTTATCAGGGACTTGAGAGGTTGATGGAGATCGTGAGCAGTGAAGGTAACTGAAAGGGCTGATTATGGAGGAAGAAGAGGCGGGACAATGGGGAAGGCGCAGGGAGTGTGTGGCGATAGTAGAGTGTGTGATTTTTTGGGGTGATAAAGCACCAATGATTAGGAAGGGGTAAGGCTATGTGACAGGGGATGGGAGTAGGGAGGTCAATAGTGGTTTGGGATGGTTAAGGGTGGGTGGTGGTTAAAGGCGTGACCGGTGAGGAGGATGGTGATGTGGTGAGCAATTTTGAAGGGGAGGGGATTTGGCAAGTGGTTTTGAGGAAGAAACATCACTTTTAGAGTTCTGTTATGTTATGTTGACTAGTCAAGTTTTTATGAAGGGAGGATGTTTTAATGAGTGATCAACATGGTCGTGCGATAAATTAACATGGTCATATCAGAAAGTATTTTAGTTTTTGAAACCCTCTTATCAAACTTAGTGACATGGGCATGTCCTCACAATACATGACCATGCTAGAAAGTTTTTATAAACTTCTACCCTGGTTTTCTTTTTTCCTTTTCTTCTCTTTGCCATTCAATCTAATCTCACCACCGCCACTAGTTTCTTTGACACGTTCTCAAGGCTAATAAGAGATTACTTACCTTAAAACATGTGCATTCCATTCCCCCAAGCAAATCGTTCTTAAAATCCATGATCAACTAATCATCAAGAAATTGAGGCAAATAGACATAATTAAGAATAATATCTATATATATATATATATATATATATATATATATATAACAAAAGATTAAAATCCATTGCCTCCTGGAAGTGCTTCGTTAATTTACAAGTCGTTAGCTTGACTCGACCCCGCATTAGTTGTCCTTAGGGTGGAGCTCCACAACCTCTAACTCCTTATCCATCGGGCCTTCAATGTAATGTTTAAACCGATGGCCATTGACCTTGAAAACCCTCTGGTCTGCATATTCAATTTCAATGCTGCCATACAAAAATACTTGCTTCACAAAGTAAGGACCCATCCATGGAGATTTTAGATTACCAGGAAACAATAGCAGTATTGAATTGAAAGCAAAACGCATCCCCCACTTGGAATTGCTTGTTATCTTTCAAGTGGTTGTCTTGTAGTTGCTTTGTTTGTTCCTTGTGAATTTGAGAGTTCTCATAAGCTTGGTGCCTTAACTCTTCAAGCTCGTGGACCTGTAACCAACTATTTTCACCTACACATCTCAAATCAGGATTAACCAATTTTAAAGCTCAATATGCTTTGTGCTCGACTTCAAATGGTAAATGACAAGCTTTTCCATAGACCAACATAAACAATGTGGTGTCAATTGGGCTTTTATAAGCGGTATGAAAGGCCCATAAGGCATCGTCCAATTTATCTGGCCAAACCTTTCGATTTGCCCCACTGCTCATTTTAGAATTCATTTAAGGCCCCGATTAGTGACTTCCACTGGTCACTCATTTATGGATGATATGAAGTTTAAAATCTATGGTGAACATAGTGCGACAAGTCTTTTTCAAGTAACGAATTACAAAATGAGTGCCCAAGACACTAATTAACGCCTTGGGAGCTCCAAACCATGTGATCAATTTTCTTAAAAACTTCACGACAACCCTAGTATCGTTTGTGGGCAAAGCTTGTGCTTCTGCACTTTGATACATAATCTACAACAAGTAGGATATATTTGTGTCCTTGTGAAGATAGGAATTGTCTATGTCAAAGACCTAGCATACTTGAATACTATTTTGGGCATTCCATCATGGGATAAGATGTTAACTTCTCATTGGCAAGCATCACATGCTTTAACCAACGCGTGTGCATCTTTAAAGATGGTAGCCTAGTAGAATCCAGAATCATAAACCTTTTTAGTGTTGTAGTTAGGTCCATGATACCCACCAGTGGGGCCTTCGTGACAATGACAGAGAATGCTCATTGCCTCACTGCCATGCACACATCTTCTTACCACTTGATCTACACATACCTTAAATAGATGCGAGTCTTCCTAAAAGTAATGTTTTAGATCAAAGAAGAACTTGTTTTCTATTGGTAGGTCATTCCTATGATTATCAATATCTTGAAACTGGAAAAGGAACACATGTGGGAAATTATCATTCATGTTGGATTCCCAGAGATTCTTTAAAGACATGTTCTCGAGACGAGAAAGATGGTCAGCTGCGACATTCTTAGCTAACTTTTTTTCTTGTATTTCTATGTAAAACTCTTGTAGAATCAAAATCCATTGAATCAATCTTGGTTTTGCATCTTTTTTTCCAAAGAGGTATCCGAGAGCTGCATGATCAGTATAGACAATAGTTTTTGGTAAGACAATGTAAGAACAAAATTTATCAATAGTAAAAACCACAACAAGCAACTCCTTTTTGGTGGTTGTATAGTTCTCTTGAACATCATTAAGAGTCTTTCTTGCATATTAGATTGGATGAAAATATTTTTCTTTCCTTTGCCCTAAATCCGCTCCAACTGCATAGTCACTAGCATCACATATTTCTTCAAATAGGAGATTATAATCTGGGGCTACCGTTATTGTTGTGTTTATCAATTTTCTTTCAAGAAGTTGAAAGCAAATAAACATCCATTATTAAAAACAAAGGGAACATCCTTTTTAAGAATTTGGGTCATAGGTCTTGCAATTTTTTAGAAGTCTTTAATAAAACTTCTATAAAAGCCGATATGACCTAAACAACTTCTTATTGTGTTAACCAAATTAGGTGGTGGTAATTTTGAAATGGTTACCACTATTGCCCTATCTACCTGTAGCCCCACATTGGAAATCTTATGACCTAATACAATGCCTTCCTTCACCATGAATTAACGTTTCTCCTAAGTTAAAACAAGATTTGATTCCTCGCATCTTAAATTCTTTCCAGGTTACTTATACAGTGATCAAATGAATTTTCAATTACCGAGAAGTCAACCATGAATACTTCTATCGAGTCTTTAATCATGTCATGAAATATGACAATCATGCATCTTTGGAATGTAGCAGGTGCATTACACAATCCAAATAGCATCCTTCTACATGCAAAAGTGCCATCAGGACATGTGAATGTCATCTTTTCTTGGTCCTCGGGTGCGATTGGAATCTGAAAATATCCTAAAAAACCATCAAGAAAAGAATAAAACATATTACTAATGTTCTAAAATTTGATCAATGACAGGCAAGGGAAAATGGTATTTTCTTTCATCATTGAGTTTGCGGTAGTCGATGCAAACTATCCAACCCATGACGATTATAAACTCATTCTTTTCATTTGTCACCACCGTCATACCTTCTTTCTTTGGTACCACTTAAACCAGACTAACCCACTGGGGAATCAAAGATAGGGTAGATTAAGCTAGCATCAAGTAACTTGATTACCTCCTTTTTTACCACTTCTTGCATGTTAGACTTAAGGTGATGTTGGTGTTGCACCACCGGCTTGTAATCATATTCCATCAAAATCTTATGAATACAAAAGGAAGGATGTATTCCTTTTATATCAATGATCTTCCAAGCCATATCTTTCTTGTGTGTCTTTAACACCTTTAAAAGCTTCAACTTTTTATCACTGGTTAAAGCAAAAGCAATAATGACGGGTAATTTGGAATCCTCATCCAAATAGGCATAATCCAAGTGAGATGGTAGTTCTTTAAGTTCCAAATATTATGGTTCCTCAACCGATGGTTTAGCCTTAGTTGCTTCATCTCTTTCCATTACTTCAAATATTTCCAGTCTTGAGAATGGTTCATTAGTTGACACGTGAGCCAACTCATCAACAATTTACACATGACAAAGGTCAATGTTTTCCCCGTCAAGTAATTATGTGTCTAAAGCATTTTTGTTCACAACCTTCCTGTAAATAATGATCCACATGTGAGTCTATTGTATCAATAAAGTATAATAAATCATCATGATTGTGTGAATGTTGCATGGAACTTTTAATATCTAAGACTACTTCTTCTTCATCTACCCTTCGAGTTAGTTTACCATTGCATACATCAATCAAGGCTCTTGAGTAGCTAAGAATGGTCGACCTAAGATAAGTGGTACATTATATCTCCATCCATGTCAAGAATTACAAAATCAACCAGAAAGACAAATTTATCAATTTTAACCAACATGTTCTCAACTATGCCTTTAGGGTACTTTAAGGATAGATCGGCAAGTTGGATGCTCATTCAGGTCGGTTTAGGCTCACTTACGTATAGTTTGCAAACACTGAGTATGGCATCAAGTTGATGCTAGCACCTACGTCGGCTAATGCATTACTAACAAATAAGCTACCATTAAACAAGGTATAGTGAAACTCCCTAGATCGGTCGTCTTCTTAGGTAACTTGTTTTGCAAAACCATCGAGCATTCTTCATTCGAAGTCACATGTGAAAGCTCCTCGAGTTTCTTATTGTTCGTTAGAATGTCTTTAAGAAACTTGGCATACTTTGGTATCTATGACAAATATTTAACAAAAGGTAATTTAATATGCAATTGCTTAGAAGTTCAAGAAATTTACCATACTATGAGTTTATCTTTTCCTTTTCCAATCTACCAGGATAAGGATTAGTGGGCTTGTAAACTCTTAATGGTTCTTTGACTTGTGTGGTACTTGATAGGTTTTGCCCAGTTTGTTTCACCTTGTCTTGAACCTCAACTACCTCTTCAACAATTGGCTCGGATGTAGAAGCTAAGTTATCCAAATAAGTGGTCTTGCCATTTCTAGTTGTGGCTGTTTTCACGTGAGCTTTCGGATTGGCCTTAGTGTTACTTAGAAGAGCACCTTGTTATCTTTGGATAACTGCCTTAAAATTTCTCCCACTTGAACTTATATATTTTGCATTGTGGCTTGATGGTTTCTTAACTCCATCTTGTCTTGTTGATGACGAGCTTTAGAACTTTGATGATGACTTTTAGCTGTACATAGGAATTTTGCCATCATCTCTTCCAAATTGGATTTCTTTTCTAAATGTGAACCATTTCTTGAGCCTTGATGTTTTAATTGTTGACATTGATTTTGATTGTGAGGCTATTGTTGATACGATTGATGACTTTTTTGTTGATGGTTTTGATATGTTGGACTTGGTTGAAATCCTAGGGTTTGATTGCTACCACTTGCCTTCCAACTAAAATTTGGGTGATTTTTCCCACCCGTACTGTATGTGTTACTATATGGGTTGTTTTGAGGATGAACTTGACTTCCCATGTAGTCAACTTGCTTTGGAAGATTAAACATTTCCCTTTTTGACAATCTAAACTCATATGGGTTCCCCTACACATATCACAAACTGCTTGGGCCATGTTTACCTGTATTTGATTCATTCAGTTTGTAAGTGCTTCAACTTGTACATATAAAGAATAATGTGTATCAACTTGATGAGCACCCTGTCTTGGTTGCCTGTTTTTAGAGCTTAGAATGAACAACTATTGTTTACCAAATATTATATTAACTCATGTGCCTCCTCGGGTGTTTTATCCCAAAACGCACCTCTTACGATGCATTAATAATCTGACAACTTTTCATACATAACCCATTGTAAAATGTTTGAATCTGAAACCAAGGTTCCAATCCATGATGTGGGCACTTCCTCATTGAATCCTGATATCTTTCCCAAGCTTTATAAAGTGACTCTACTTCATCTTGCACAAATGATGTGATTAAATTCCTTAATCTAGCGGTTTTGATGGTGGAAAGTACTTTAAGAGAATTTTTTTGACCATTTGATCCCAAGTGGTGATGGAACCAATAAGAAGTGTATTCAACCATTGCTTTACTCTATCACGTAGTGATAAAGAGAATAACCGGAGTCTATTTTATTATTACTAACTCTGTTAATCTTGAAGGTATTACATATCTCAAGAAAGTTTGCAAGGTGAAAGTTTGGATCATCATCTGAACGACCATGAAATTGATAATTGTTTTGGATCATTTGAATCGTGATCGATTTGCTCTCAAAGTTCTTAGCTTGAACATTTGGTGGTATGATGCTAGGTCGTGCACCTTTTAAAGATGGTTTGGAAAAACCATAGACCGATCTTCTATTAACCTGCCCTGCCATTGTGTCTTAGGTGTGCTCTTCTTCACTTTCTATATCGTTTGTATCCTCTTTTTCATTGTTGGTTTCGTTTGAGCCTTCTAGCCTCACCGCTTGATTTGGGTTTCTTGTGCTACTTTTTATGTTCTTTCCCTCAAGTTCTTCTTGATTGCTATTTCAGGTTCAGAATAAGGATCGACAAGATCATCAGCCTGTGAAGATACGGACATAAGCTTCCTAAAAACACAAACACTACCAAACACGTGAGGAAAGATTAAGGTAACAAAATAACTACATTAAAATAAGACACATAAATACAAAGGAGTTGCTAAAGTAATGACTCGGATCTTTCTCAGAATTGTCGTGTCCCCAGAAACGGCGCCAAAAGTAGATGTGTGTTTTGACATATAATTTTTAATGATGAATTTTACATAATAAAGCTTTAAATTATGAAATGATTTTCACCTTATGACTAAACACACACATAATAGGTAAGTGTACCTATTGATTGGTAGTGTTTCTTTTGGTAAGAACCACCTAATATTGATCCATGGACACGAATGCTCTTAATACTAAGTCTTTATCATTATCTAGCCGATAATAGATTTGTTATGAATATTATGATTGACTAAAGGCTCTTACAGAGTAATCCCCCTCGTAGCCCATCTGCTTGAATGAGTTCTTCACAACAGATTTTGGGAAGCACAACTCTCCTTCTTCAACATCCAGCCTTATATGTGTGTTGATGGTAGCAGTAGTGATGAAAATTGTCCTCCCCTGCACTGTGGCAAAAAGTGCCTTCTCACCGTCCAAGATGACCTCTTGGCAGGTCCTCCAGAACTTTAAAATTTGATCTTCATACAATGGAGGGTCTATAGTAAGTGAAGTGAGGTAGTTGGATAGAGCCAAGAAACGAAAGACATTTAAGAAACCAGGATCTTTTACAGATGTTAACAGAGCAACCTGAATATGTTGCATGTGTAACTGCATGGAAAAATTAGGTTGGTTTCATGAATCACGGTTGGCCATTTTAGAGTAGCTTTGAGATGAAGAAAGGTAAGAATAAAGGCGATTTGTGGGTAAATTTAGGTTATAAACTTTTATAGATGAAGAAGAAAGTGAAAGATGGGGAATCATTAAAGGTATATTTATATGAACTGGATTGAGAAAAAGTTAATACAAAAGGATAAACTTTGAATTCCAGATGTCGGTCCTACCTCTGAAAAAGTGCCCAATGGAAGTCTAAAATCTTCTAAAGGTAATTTGTCTTTGGAAGTTTTGATAAAAGCTTTCAAAGCCAATTTGTGTTTGGAAGATATTCCATAGCTTGATAAAAATTTGCTTCGGAAGAAAAATACTTAGAATATTTTTACATCAGAGATATATTTGATTTTGGAAGATATTAAATCTCATAAGGTTGGTTCATAAGAGAATAAAGCTTCTGAGGCTTAATTTCTTTCGAAAGAAAATTATCCTTCAAAGGATATTAGTACTTAGAAGCATATTTAAGCTTCAGAAGATATATTTGAATTTCCTCTAAAGGTGTCTTAAATGTAGTTATTAGAATTGAAAACACAATATTCTTTTGAAGACAACTTAATGTCTTTCGAGAGAAAATATCTTAAATTCTTAAAACTCTAAGGAATATTATTTTTTTGGAAAATTTTCTTCCAAGGTAAACATGCCTTATATAGATGATGAAATAGACAACTTAAGACACTCAGATTTGAAAATAGTCTTGAGTTTAGTTTAAGAAAAATCTGCTCAAAGTTGTTAATCCCAATAGATGATATGAGATATTTAAATCTCCGCTCATTAAAAGCTTTTATGAATATATCAACATATTATTCATTTGTGTTAACTTTGACTTATTTTATCAATCCTTTTCCAAAATTATCTCTAATAAAATGATATCTGATGTTGATGTATTTTTCCTTTAAGTGCTCATAGGATACTATGTAATAGAGATAGCAATGTTATTGTCTATATAGA
This sequence comes from Flaveria linearis, assembly GCA_024085815.1. Lineage (NCBI taxonomy): Eukaryota > Viridiplantae > Streptophyta > Magnoliopsida > Asterales > Asteraceae > Flaveria > Flaveria linearis. The sequence continues at coordinate 38,913,523 of CM044001.1, read as the reverse complement.
TGGTAGTCTCTTTGAAGTTGAATACATAGTCTAGCATTTGATTTTGAATCCAAAGAACTTGAGCACAGTAGCTTGCAGCAGTAATGTATTCATATTTAGCAGTTGATACAGACACATAGGATTATTTCTTGCATTGCCATGAGACTATCCTTTAACCAAGGAATTTACATTCCCCAGATGTAGATTTTACAGTCATATTGCAGCCACCATACTCACTATCTGTATAAGCATACAGATTGAAGTTCAAATTCTTTGGATACCAAATGCCTAATTTGGGAGCACCTTTGAGATATCTAACAATTCTCTTGAAAACAACTAGGTGTGACATCTTGGGGTTGGCTTGATATATTACACAAATACATGTACCAAACATCATATCAAGCCTACTAGCTGTGAGTTACGTAAGAGACCCAATCATAATCGCGTAGAGATGTTCATCAACACCTTCCCCCTTAAGATCAGGTTTTAGGGAGTGGTTTCTGCTATGGTTTTCTTTTGCAATATTACATTCAGTCAAGTTGAATCTGGTGAGTATGTCTTGTACATACTTTGACTAGTTTATGAAGATGCCATTGTCAACCTGTGTCACTTCAATTCTGTAACACCCGGAAGATTTTCCAAGCAAGTCAAATAATAATTATGGGCTTAGATGGGACCATTTATATAAATGGGATGATTGTGGGTGTTAAACCAAGTTAACCCTTCGGGTCACGCGTTTAACCAGTTTGGGGTCGCGGGAACGCCGGATATATATATAGATGGATCAGCTGAGTAACTCTCTGTAACGCCCGGAAAATTTTCTGATCGAGTCAGATGATAGTGATGGGCTCGGATGAAAACCATTTAATGAATATAGAGTGGTTGCGGGTATTACACCGAGTTAACCCTCCGGGTCACGAGTTTAACGGATTTGGGGTCCCGGGAACGCCTGGCATATAAATAGATGGGTCAGCTGAGCAACTCTCATTTTCACTCAAACGCCATTCTAGAGAGAGAAAGTGTAGAGAGAGAAAGTGCCGGATCGAAGCTCGGGTGGTCAAGAATCGAAGGCTAGTGTTTGTGGACTCCAAAACTACAAGAATCAAGGTAAGAAACGTATCTAAATTGCCACATTTGGTGAAAAACCCGGGTTTGGGGTTTTTGGGGTTTCTAGTGGCAAAAATCGCCCAAAACACACGTTTTAGGGTAATAAAACGTGTAAGAAGCTTAGATATAGCTTCCTGGATGATAATGCAAGGGTTTGGGTGGAAAGGATTGGATTTTTGGGCTAAAACGAGCTGATTCGTAAATTTCAGCTCGTTCTGCGAAATTAAGGTCTCGTCCAGCGAAACTGTAAGTTCGTCCAGCGAAACTGGAGGAACCTACAGCGAAGTTACAGTTTCGCTGCAGCGAAACTATATATTCGCCTGAGCGAAACTATGGTTTCGCTGATGACTATGCCAATGTCCAAGTTGACCTTAGATATTGCGAAACTAGGGAATTCCAACGAAAGTTGGGCGCTCGAGGTAGCGAATCTGTCCAGCGAAACTGGCAGAATGCCGCCCAGCGAAACTAGCAGCGAAACTGCTAATTCGCCCGGCGAAACTACGGGCGAATTTACGGGCGAAACTACCTGCGAAATTAGTAGCGAAATTAGGCAGAAATTAACTCTTTTGAGTGTTAACTTATCTGCAGGCAGTGTAGTGTGACCCGCGTCTTAAAGGCTTGATTGAGAAGCTGCTTGTCAAGCACAGGTGAGTTCTAGGACCCCTCATTTACTTGTTTTAAATGGTTTTGGGGCTGGAGCACATATAAACTGGTTTAATGATGTATGTATGTATGACCCAGTTGGGAATAATATTGTGTTAGACGTCTAAGTATGATTGGGGACTAGATATGTTATATAGGGTCCTAGTATGAGTCCCTAATGTCTTGATGGGACACTTAGTGCTTTGGCACTCAAGATGACGCCTAGCAAGCCCCGGATTCGGAAAGGATACGGGGGTAAGTGCCTAGTAACGATCGAGGATGTAGACGATGATTATACGAGGTAATGTAAGATGATGTATGACGACGTATGTATGATGTTGTGTAAGACGATGTAATTATGATGATGTATTTACGATGATGAATGTATGATGATGTATGTACGATGATGTATGTATGATGATGCATGTATGGTGTGTGTGTGTTCCTATAATAATGATGAATGAATATCTTTCCATGACTTTACGTATTAACGAACGAACAAAGTATTATGTAACGTAAAGTGAAAGATAATGAAAGAGGAACACGATGATGAATGCATGTATTAACGATTGAACGAATGAACGAATGATGATGAATACATGCATTAATGAACAAATGAATGATGTCTTGCAAGCATTGAATAACGCGATTGGTCCTTCTATGTGATTGACCATGGTCATGGTACCTCTACCGCTTACCTCTAGTACCGTGGCATACGTTTTGTTGTTCATATGTTGACTTCGGCCCGGTAGCTAAGACTGATCGAGGTGTAGCATATGGTATTGGTACAATTAACCTTTCAATGCGTGCAAGTAAGTATCCATATGAATGGAACCCCTACCGCTTACCTCTAGTACCGGGCATACGTTTTGCTGTTCATTTAATGACTTCGGCCCGGTAGCTAATAACGTTCGGGGTATAGCAGATGGTAGTGGTACAAAAGATATCTAATATGCAAGTAAAGATGAAACGGGATCCTTGTCATTCGACCACAGTAATCATCGCTACGTGCCATGAAGTGGGTAAAGCCTGACAGGATCCATATGAGAACGAAATGACAAGAATGTAACGAATGAACGAAAGGGATAATAAAGAAATTATCTATACGTATGTACGATGTATGATCACGTGTAAAGACGAACGGTTTGTAATATGAACAAAGTATGTTTATTATAAAACTAGAACTCACTCAGCAACGCTGACTTTTTATGTGTTTCCAGTTGGCAGGTAGCATTGCTGGGGATGGCACGAGGCGGCTACTCAGCTCTTTTGGGATGGCATTCTCCTTTTGATAACGCTGCAACGTCATGCGTTGTGGGTCTATAACGCGCGCAACTCATCACGTTGCATGCTACCATGAGATTCCTTGAGTACTCCCCTAAAAGGGATTATTTAAGGAATCTTCTTTAGATTTTGATAAGTTCGCCACGCATTGGAAGCGTGTGCGTAGCACATGCAACGAAATATGTTGCATGCGTGTGTCAAGAGTATTCCGTCAGGGTTCCGATGTACGGAATTACCTAAGGAATATTCTTTAGTATAAAAATTATAAACTTTAAATGTTTGAACTTAATATCTCCTCTAGAGGTCGCTGTATGATCTTATGAGGAGAGACAAAGTAGAGAAAGCTTCATTTTGTAATCGAGTCAATGATGTAATGACTATTATGAATGAATGAGAATGTATATATTTTATCATTTCCGCTGCGTTATTTTATGATTATATACATTATGTATGTTTTACGTGCGATGAACCACCAACCGTAGGGCGCCCGGCGAGCGGGGCCTTACAAGTTGGTATCAGAGCAAAAGTTTAAGTAAAATGGGTAAATTTTCAATATAAACCTAAAACTTAAACTGAGAAATGGGTCGGAAAGGGGATGAATGCCATCTGAGTAGCTGCGTGCCATCAGGTATTTTCTTAATGATAATCAAAGTTATGTGCGCGTGTAATGTGGTTTATGTGTGCTGTTAGATTTAGATACTGATGTAGTCAGTAGGGGTAATGCTTGGGGTGCGAAAAGTAGAGTAAGTGACTAATCACAACTGGCCACTGTAATTAGCAACTTACTGTACTTGACATAAACTGAGCTATTTCCTTGAATGACCGTGTTGGTATTTGAACCTTTCAGTGTGAGATAGAAGATGGTCGGTGGTAGATCATCTAAAGCCCCACTTGGTGGAGGCAGTGGCGGAAGTGGTGTGGAACCACGAGCCACGAGAGGAAGGCCTAGACAAGAGAAGAAGGTTCCAGAAGAACCTAATACTACACCTTCGGGGGAAAGGGATGAGAGTGATGATTTTAGGGCCTCGGTGAAGGAGGCAGTTGTCGAGGAGGTGCACCAGGTTATGCAGACGATCTTACCGTCTGTAATGACAGAAGTGTTAAAGGCAGTACGTGAGGATGAGAGACGGGGGAGAAATCAGTCCTCCGGTGGGCAGCAACAGGCAGGGGCAGAAACAGTATTGTCCGATGATGAGGAGGAAGAACAGGTACGGGAGACAGCCCGGGGCTGTGATTACGGGAAGTTCATGAGGTGCAAGCCCCCAACTTTCGATGGGTCTGGTACTGCTACTGATGCTCACCAATGGGTGATGGAAATGGAAGCTGTCCTCGATATCAGTGATTGCCAGGAGGACAAGAAGGTGAAGTTTGCCACCCACTCTTTTACAGGGTCGGCTTTATGCTGGTGGAAGAATATAGTCCAAGCCGAGGGTAGCAGGGCTATAGGGAAGATGAAGTGGGTTGAGTTGAAAAGGTTGGTGATCGAGGAATTCAGTCCTCGACGGGAAATGGATAGGATAGAGAGAGAGTTCCTGCAGTTGGAGGCGGGGACGATGACCCACCAACAATATACCACCAAGTTTAACGAGTTGGCGCTGTTGGTGCCAGAGCAGGTGACGCCGGTGTCTCGAAAGATCAACCGGTATATTCAAGGGTTGCCAGCCGAAATCCGTTGGCATTTGATTTCTGCTCGACCAAGCACTTTCAGGTCGGCGGTGGATTTGGCGGGGAGGTTGTACGATGAGCGAGCGGCGTTGGTGAAGGCTGAGGGTGGAAATAAGGCAGGTGGAGAGAAGGGTTGGCAGGAAAAGAGGTTTGGTCGAGGTGATACCTCGACAAGTAACAAGAAGGCAAGGGTAGACGACCGCCGAGTGGTCGTGAAGGGAGCAGGGTTGAGGAAGTGTGTACAGTGTGGGAAAGAGCACTCGGGGGAGTGCAAGTGGGGATCCAACATCTGCTTCAAATGTGGGAGGACTGGGCATATGGCCAAGGATTGCCGGATGGGCAAGTGTTTTAACTGTGGGGAAAGTGGTCATATGAGCCGGATTGCAAGAAGCCGAGAGCTGAGAGCTCTGGGGAGAAGAAGACGGGAGGAGAAGCACCGAGGGCAAAGGCTAGGGCGTTCACGATGACGCAAGAGGAGGCTAGAACGGACCCTGACGTTGTGTCCGGTACGTTCCTAATAAACCAAATTTTAGCCTCTGTATTATTTGATTCGGGTGCCAGTAGGAGTTTTATTTCTACTACCTTCTGTGCTAAACTGCCTGTTAGGAGGAAATGCCTTGATAAGTCCTTTGACGTAGAAACCGCTATTGGTAAGTCCACTAGGGTTACGGATGTGATAGAGGGCTGTACTATAGAATTAGAGGGCCATAGGTTTGCTGCCATGTTACATGTGATGCCTCTAGGAGGATTCGATGTAGTGTTAGGAATGGACTGGTTAGCAACCTACGAAGCGAATATCGTGTGCCGAAAGAAGATGATTAGACTGACGGCGACCGACGGAAGTCCGGTGACAATATATGGCGATCGAGTTACGACGATTCCAAAGGTGATCTCGATGGCGGTGGCGGGAAAGTGCATGAGGCGCGGATGTAGCGCCTACTTATGTTATGTAAAGAACGTAGAGACGCCAACACCACAGCTATGCGATGTACCAGTGGTGTGTGACTTTCCGGATGTGTTTCCTGAAAACTTATCGGGTTTGCCACCAGACCGAGAGATTGAGTTCCAGATCGACCTGATGCCGGGTGCCCAACCTGTCGCAAAAGCACCGTATCGCTTGGCTCCGACGGAAATGAAAGAGTTGATGGAGCAGTTGCAGGAGCTGCTGGATAAGGGGTTTATTCGACCGAGTATCTCACCTTGGGGTGCTCCAGTTCTGTTCGTAAAGAAGAAGGATGGTAGTATGCGAATGTGCATTGACTACCGCGAGCTGAATAAGCTGACGGTGAAGAACAGATACCCCTTACCAAGGATCGATGACTTGTTTGACCAACTTCAGGGTGCCAGTTGGTTTTCCAGGATAGATCTTCGATCGGGCTACCATCAACTGAAGGTGAGGGAGCAGGATATCCCTAAAACAGCCTTTCGTACGCGCTACGGTCACTATGAGTTTCTTGTCATGTCTTTTGGGTTGACCAATGCGCCGGCTGCTTTTATGGATTTGATGAACCGAGTGTTTCGGCCAATGTTAGATAAATCAGTGATTGTGTTCATCGATGATATCCTGATTTATTCGAAAAGCGAGACAGAGCATGCCGACCACATTCGGGAAGTATTGGAAACGTTGAGAAGGGAGAAATTGTATGCCAAGTTCTCCAAATGCGCCTTTTGGTTACGCGAGGTGCAATTTCTGGGCCACGTAGTGAATGCAGAAGGAATAATGGTGGACCCAGCAAAGGTTGAGGCCGTCCTGCAATGGAAGTCACCAAAGACGCCAACCGAGATTCGCAGCTTCTTGGGGCTGGCGGGCTACTATAGGAGATTTATTCAAGACTTCTCCAAGATAGCCTCACCTTTGACAAAATTGACTCGCAAGGACGTAAAGTTCGTGTGGGGTCGAGAACAGGAGAATGCTTTTGAGGAATTGAAGAAGAGACTGACACAAGCTCCTGTCTTGACATTGCCCGAGGGAAATGAAGACTTGGTGGTCTATTCGGATGCATCCTATTCTGGGCTAGGTTGCGTATTGATGCAACGCGGAAAGGTCATAGCCTATGCGTCTCGACAATTGAAGACCCACGAAGTCAATTATCCCACGCACGATCTAGAACTAGCTGCGGTGGTTTTCGCGTTGAAGATTTGGCGGCACTATCTATACGGGACGAAGTGCACCATCTTCACGGACCACAAGAGCTTGAAGTACTTCTTCGAGCAGAAAGATCTAAACATGAGGCAGAGGCGGTGGTTGGAGCTGATAAAGGATTATGATTGTGAAATCCATTACCACCCGGGCAAGGCCAACGTGGTGGCTGATGCCCTTAGCCGGAAGGAAAGGCCCGAACCGATTCGGGTGAAGGCTTGCCAGCTGATTATGACCTCAGACGTGATGACGCAGGTTAAGGAGTTCCAAGACGAGGCTTTGAAGGAAGATCGTCTAAACTCCGAAAGGATGAGAGGTCTAGTTACAGAATTGGGTGAGAACACTCTAGGTGTTAAGACCCGATTTGGGCGAGTGTGGATTCCTCGGTATGGGGATCTACGTGGAAAGATCATGGATGAGGCCCATAAGACTCGATATTCCATTCACCCCGGTGCTACCAAGATGTACCAAGACATGAAGAAAGATTATTGGTGGCCAGGCATGAAGCGTGATGTGGTGGAATATGTGAGTAAGTGCCTGACTTGTTCACAGGGAAAGGCCGAGCACCAGAAACCGTACGGGAAGATCCAACCATTGGATATACCCGAGTGGAAGTGGGAGCACATCACCATGGACTTTATTACGAAGCTACCCCGTACCCCGAAAGGATATGATGCTATATGGGCGATAGTTGACCGATTGACGAAGAGTGCCCACTTTCTACCGATCCGCGAGACGTATTCATCTGAAAGATTGGCGGATCTATTCATCAAAGAAATTGTAGCTCGTCATGGCGTACCGGTGTCTATTGTGTCTGACCGTGACACCCGGTTCACCTCCAAGTTTTGGAAGAGATTTCATGATGCAATGGGGACGAGGCTACATATTAGCACGGCATATCATCCTCAGACAGACGGTCAGTCTGAGAGGACGATCCAAACACTCGAAGACATGCTTCGGGCGTGCGTGATCGATTTTGGAGGAAGTTGGGACGATCACCTGCCGTTAGCAGAATTCTCGTACAATAACAGTTACCATGCCAGTATTGGCATGCCACCCTACGAGATGTTATACGGTAGGAAATGTAGGACGCCCGTATGTTGGGGAGACATTGGACAGAAGGAACTGGGAGGCGTCGAGGTAGTGGAAGCAACGACTGAAAAGTTAGAAAAGATCAAAGCCTTCATGAAGGCGGCGAAAGACAGGCAAAAGTCGTATGCTGACAAGAGGCGAAGACCGATAGAGTTCAAGGTCGGTGATCGAGTCATGTTAAAGGTTTCGCCTTGGAAGGGAATCATTAGGTTCCGAAAGCGGGGAAAACTGAGCCCGCGGTATATAGGCCCTTTCCGAATTATCGCCCGTGTGGGAGAGGTGGCCTATAGGTTGGAGCTACCAGATGAACTGAGTGGAATTCACCCGACCTTCCATGTATCTCATCTGAGGAAATGTTTAGCCGATGAAGATATGGTCGTTCCGCTGGAGGATATCGAAGTAGACGAACGGCTCAACTATGTGGAGCAACCAGTGGCGATCATTGATAGAAAAGAGAAACGGCTAAGAAACAAAGTGGTTCCTCTTGTGCGCGTACAGTGGAAGCACAGGAAGGGATCGGAGTCTACGTGGGAGACTGAAGAAGAGATGAGACAGCATTACCCACATTTGTTCGAAGAGTGACAGGTTTCGGGGACGAAACCTAAATAAGGGGGGTGGACTTGTAACGCCCGGAAATTTTTCTGATCGAGTCAGATGATAGTGATGGGCTCGGATGAAAACCATTTAATGAATATAGAGTGGTTGCGGGTATTACACCGAGTTAACCCTCCGGGTCACGAGTTTAACGGATTTGGGGTCCCGGGAACGCCTGGCATATAAATAGATGGGTCAGCTGAGCAACTCTCATTTTCACTCAAACGCCATTCTAGAGAGAGAAAGTGTAGAGAGAGAAAGTGCCGGATCGAAGCTCGGGTGGTCAAGAATCGAAGGCTAGTGTTTGTGGACTCCAAAACTACAAGAATCAAGGTAAGAAACGTATCTAAATTGCCACATTTGGTGAAAAACCCGGTTTGGGGTTTTTGGGGTTTCTAGTGGCAAAAATCGCCCAAAACACACGTTTTAGGGTAATAAAACGTGTAAGAAGCTTAGATATAGCTTCCTGGATGATAATGCAAGGGTTTGGGTGAAAAGGATTGGATTTTTGGGCTAAAACGAGCTGATTCGTAAATTTCAGCTCGTTCTGCGAAATTAAGGTCTCGTCCAGCGAAACTGTAAGTTCGTCCAGCGAAACTGGAGGAACCTACAGCGAAGTTACAGTTTCGCTGCAGCGAAACTATATATTCGCCTGAGCGAAACTATGGTTTCGCTGATGACTATGCCAATGTCCAAGTTGACCTTAGATATTGCGAAACTAGGGAATTCCAACGAAAGTTGGGCGCTCGAGGTAGCGAATCTGTCCAGCGAAACTGGCAGAATGCCGCCCAGCGAAACTAGCAGCGAAACTGCTAATTCGCCCGGCGAAACTACGGGCGAATTTACGGGCGAAACTACCTGCGAAATTAGTAGCGAAATTAGGCAGAAATTAACTCTTTTGAGTGTTAACTTATCTGCAGGCAGTGTAGTGTGACCCGCGTCTTAAAGGCTTGATTGAGAAGCTGCTTGTCAAGCACAGGTGAGTTCTAGGACCCCTCATTTACTTGTTTTAAATGGTTTTGGGGCTGGAGCACATATAAACTGGTTTAATGATGTATGTATGTATGACCCAGTTGGGAATAATATTGTGTTAGACGTCTAAGTATGATTGGGGACTAGATATGTTATATAGGGTCCTAGTATGAGTCCCTAATGTCTTGATGGGACACTTAGTGCTTTGGCACTCAAGATGACGCCTAGCAAGCCCCGGATTCGGAAAGGATACGGGGGTAAGTGCCTAGTAACGATCGAGGATGTAGACGATGATTATACGAGGTAATGTAAGATGATGTATGACGACGTATGTATGATGTTGTGTAAGACGATGTAATTATGATGATGTATTTACGATGATGAATGTATGATGATGTATGTACGATGATGTATGTATGATGATGCATGTATGGTGTGTGTGTGTTCCTATAATAATGATGAATGAATATCTTTCCATGACTTTACGTATTAACGAACGAACAAAGTATTATGTAACGTAAAGTGAAAGATAATGAAAGAGGAACACGATGATGAATGCATGTATTAACGATTGAACGAATGAACGAATGATGATGAATACATGCATTAATGAACAAATGAATGATGTCTTGCAAGCATTGAATAACGCGATTGGTCCTTCTATGTGATTGACCATGGTCATGGTACCTCTACCGCTTACCTCTAGTACCGTGGCATACGTTTTATTGTTCATATGTTGACTTCGGCCCGGTAGCTAAGACTGATCGAGGTGTAGCATATGGTATTGGTACAATTAACCTTTCAATGCGTGCAAGTAAGTATCCATATGAATGGAACCCCTACCGCTTACCTCTAGTACCGGGCATACGTTTTGCTGTTCATTTAATGACTTCGGCCCGGTAGCTAATAACGTTCGGGGTATAGCAGATGGTAGTGGTACAAAAGATATCTAATATGCAAGTAAAGATGAAACGGGATCCTTGTCATTCGACCACAGTAATCATCGCTACGTACCATGAAGTGGGTAAAGCCTGACAGGATCCATATGAGAACGAAATGACAAGAATGTAACGAATGAACGAAAGGGATAATAAAGAAATTATCTATACGTATGTACGATGTATGATCACGTGTAAAAGATGAACGGTTTTTAATATGAACAAAGTATGTTTATTATAAAACTAGAACTCACTCAGCAACGCTGACTTTTTATGTGTTTCCAGTTGGCAGGTAGCATTGCTGGGGATGGCACGAGGCGGCTACTCAGCTCTTTTGGGATGGCATTCTCCTTTTGATAACGCTGCAACGTCATGCGTTGTGGGTCTATAACGCGCGCAACTCATCACGTTGCATGCTACCATGAGATTCCTTGAGTACTCCCCTAAAAGGGATTATTTAAGGAATCTTCTTTAGATTTTGATAAGTTCGCCATGCATTGGAAGCGTGTGCGTAGCACATGCAACGAAATATGTTGCATGCGTGTGTCAAGAGTATTCCGTCAGGGTTCCGATGTACGGAATTACCTAAGGAATATTCTTTAGTATAAAAATTATAAACTTTAAATGTTTGAACTTAATATCTCCTCTAGAGGTCGCTGTATGATCTTATGAGGAGAGACAAAGTAGAGAAAGCTTCATTTTGTAATCGAGTCAATGATGTAATGACTATTATGAATGAATGAGAATGTATATATTTTATCATTTCCGCTGCGTTATTTTATGATTATATACATTATGTATGTTTTACGTGCGATGAACCACCAACCGTAGGGCGCCCGGCGAGCGGGGCCTTACACTCTCATTGCACTCAAACATCCAGTTCTAGAGAGAGAGTGTAGAGAGAGAAAGTGTCAGATCGAGGCTCGGTTGGTCGGAGATCGAAGGCTGGTGTTCGTGGACTCCTAAACAACAAGAATCAAGGTAAGAAACGTAGTGTAATTGCTTCTTTTTGTGAAAAACCCGGATTTAAGTTTTTGGGGTTTTAAAAGTGGCAAGAATCGCCCAAAAACGCACGTTTTTAGGTAAGAAAACATGTAATAAGCTTAGATATAGCTTCCTGGATGATAACCCAAGGGTTTGGGTCGAAAAGATTGGATTTTTGGGTTAAAATGGGCTGATTCGTAAATTTCAGCTCGTTCTGCGAATTTAAGCACTAATCCAGCGAAACTATGCAGCGAAATTAGTAGTTTCAGCGAAACTACAGTTTCGCTGCAGCGAAACTACACTTTTGCCTGGGCGAAACTATAGTTTCTATGATAACTTCGCCGGTGCCCAGGTTAACCCTTAGACATTGCGAAACTAGGGAATTCCAACGAAAGTTGGGTGCTTAAGGCAGCGAATCTGTTCCGCGAAACTGGCGGAATGCTGCCCAACGAAATTAGCAGCGAAACTGCTGATTCACCTAGCGAGACTACACTTTCGCTTGAGCGAAACTATGGGCGAAACTATCAGCGAACTTAGTAGTGAATTTAGGCAGAAATTAACTCTTTTGAGTGTTAACTTATCTGCAGGTAGCGTAGTGTGACCCTCATCTTTAAAGCTTGATTGAGAGGCTGCTTGTCAAGCACAGGTGAGTTTCTAGGACCCCTCATTTACTTGTTTTAAATGATTTTGGGGCTGGAACACATATAAACCTGTTTATTGAATTATGTATGTTTGACCTATTTGAGGTATAATCACGAGTAGTATGCTTAAGGTACGATTGTGGCCTGTATGTGTTTGTATGATGTGTTAGTATGAGTCCCCATGGTTTAGGAGGGGCAATTAGAGCTGTTGCACCCGAGGAGATGCATAGTCAAGTCCCGGCTTTCGGGATAAATACGGGAGTAAGTCCTTACGTGGACGTTTCTGTAAGTGCCTGTAGATGACTATTGATGTAGGCTATGTATGTATGATGCCATGTATGATGATGTACGATTGATATATGTGTGTGTTCCTTATGATGATGAATGTATGTCTTTCACGACTCATGTATTATGACAATGAATAAATGAAGTATTATGTAACGTAAAGTGAAAAATAAAGAAAGAGGAACATGACGATGAATGCGTGTATTAATGAACGAATGAATGGGTAAAACGATGATGAGTACATGCATTAACGAACGAACGAAGTAAGTCTTGCAAACATTGAATAAGTCGATTGGTCCTTCTTTGTGATTGGCCATGGTCATGGTACCTCTACCGCTTACCTACTAGTACTGTGGCATACGCTTAGATTCACGGCCCAGTAGCTAAGGCTACGGTGGCATACGCTCTATTGATTTACACACAAGTAGCTAAGACTGATCGGGGTATAGCATTTGGTATTGGTACATCAGAATTCAATGTGCAAGTAAGAATGAAACGGGGTCCTTGTCATTCGACCACAGTAATCATAGCCGAGTGCTATGAAGTGGGTAAAGCCTGACAGGATCCATATGAGAAGTTAAAGATAATGATGTATAAAGAATGATGAAGATAATAATGAATATTATCTCTGTGTACGTATGATGTATGATTATGTGAAAGAAAAGAATGGTTTATGATGTAAATAAAGTATGTTTATTACAAAACTAGAACTCACTCAGTAACGCTGACTTTTATGTGTTTCCAGTTGGCAGGTAGTGTTGCTGGGGATGGCACGAGGCGGCTACTTAGCTCTTTTGGGATGGCATTCTCCTTTTGATAATGTTGCCACGCAATGTGTTGTGGGCACATAAAGCGCGCAACACATTATGTTGCATGCAAGTGCAAGATTCCTTAGGGTTCTGATGTACGGGATTACTTAAGGAATCTTCTTCATGATGAAAAATTTTATATATTTACTAGAGGTCATATGACCCTATGATTGTTGAGGATTCACGTAAACGAGATTACTTAAGAAATCCTCGGTTTCATATGCTTCAGCAACAATCATAGTAAAAGTTAGGCATTGTAAAGAAGGCTTGTATTTCGTATTTAAATCACGATGTAATGCATTGTAAAGCTTTTATGATGAAATGAGAATGACCCTTTTTATCAATTCCGCTGCATTATTTTACTTAGTAAATATAAACTATATGTTTGATGTGCAATGAATAACCAACTGTAAGCGTTCCGGGAACAGGGCCTTACAAATTCATAGAAAGAAATTGAGTTCCCCCAAGGAACTCATTTCAAATCTATTCTTCGTCGGCTTCTCAAAGTATTTGTAGAGACTTGGATTAGTTGTCCTAAAGATAATGTCATCCACATAAACTTTAACAAGCATCAAGTCACTCCATATTCCTTTAATAAAGAGTGTTCCATCAAAGTACTCCTCTTGTAGCCGGGATGATAGAGATACCGAGATAGTATCTCATATCACTTTCTTGGAGCTTGGTGTAGCCGATAAAGAGCTTTATCAAGCTTGTAGACATAATCAGGATGACCTGGGTTTGCAAATCCAGGTGGTTGTTTGACATACATGATAGGTTCAAATGGATCGATTCTATGTTATGATTAGCAATTAACAATTATATGAACAAAGTAATCAACAATTGCAAAAATTCAATGCAGTTTCTATTGATAGTTGCAAGGATTACAATGTACAATTGAGAGAAAGTTCAAACATTTTCTCTACACAATACATATAATCCTATTTATACTAAACAAAGAAACTAAAGGAACGCATATTTACACATAAGTCCCTAAACTATTGCAAAAAGTAAAATACAAAGACAAGTAAAGACAACATGTTAATCTTTTAGAGATACTAGCAATACTCCCCCTAAGATTTACATGGTCTTCAGTCTTCAAAAATCTTCAATCTTCTTTCTCTTTGTCTTTTCAGCTTCAATCTTTTCTTCTTCAGTCTTCTCTACTTCAGTCTTCTATCTTCTCTTTATCTTCAATCATTTTTCTTCTTTTCATCCATCTTCAAGCTTCAAAATAATCCTCAGGTTTTTCTTTGATCTTAAACATTGGCTTCTCCTTGTATACCTCTTGTTCATTTAAGGCTTTAGCAATAGCATATTTGAACTTGCTTGCTAACACACCTTGTTCAGGCTTTGCCTCGTTTGTCTTTATCTCCATTTTGCTCATCACTTCAAGTGTATCTTTAGATAATCCTGTAATATGAATGTTAGCGTACAACTCAATAGGTTTTGAATTACCTTTCGAATATACTTCTAACACTCCTTTACTGGATATTCTCATAAACTCAATCTCTTTAATATCTTTCTTTACTATGTTGGCATAAGCTAAAGCTTTCCTCAGTGAGATTTTCTCCATTGCAGCATTCATTACTTTAATGATTGACAGAAAGTATTTCTTATCATTTTCTGCAATTTTTGGAGATAGTCTTTCAAACCTTTGGACTGATAGGAAATAGATATAGCTTGGATGTAACAGTTTAAGCTCAAACACTCCAAACAACGTGAACAATCCTCATCCCAGTTCTCGAGATTTAGGACTAACTTGAGCTCAAACGTTTCAGTGTTATAGAACCATTGCAGGATTGGTTTTGACTTCTGTGTCCCCTTTATAACTTTCAATCCTGGAGTAGTTACATTTTTAAAATACTCATCACAAAATTCAATCAAGAAGTGCTCGTCTTCTGATTGTTTTCCTTTAATCTTTCTATTCTTCTTCAAAATACCAAAGTACTCCTTATCTTCCTATAAGCATCTAGTTTCCAAGAATGCACTTGCTCTTGTTATCCCTCTATTTAATAGTTCAACAAACATATCACCACGTTTAGCTCCAGTCGGATTGATTAAAGATAGTTTATTCAACTCCTTTACGTCTTGAACTAGGAGCTTGATGATGCTCGATAAAAGTGATAAACATCACACATAGCATTTACTCGTTTAATCAGGAAGGCATCAAATATCTCATCGTACTTCCACGCAACAATCTTAACTTGGTTGGTAGAATCAGGAGCAATCATAGCATTCAGCATCTCAGAGATAGATTGTCCTTTTTGCAATACATTTCTCACCAAGTCTCCAGTCGATCTGGCTTTGTTGAATAGTTATTTCTGATCAAGAGAAACTTTGTAAGCTTGTTTCTCTGTCTCAGGAAATATCCTCATAAGCTGTTTCCTTCTCTCATAAATATTTGTCTTTTGAGCCATTGACCGGATTTCTTGTGGTTTTAAAATTCTTGTTCTCTTAGTTATGTCAAGGTATTAAGGATTATCAGTATCCAGTATGATCATCTTGTTAGATTGTTTCTCAGTAGCATGAAAGCTTTTAACAAGGTTCCTCAATGACTCACCTTGAAGTCTCTTTAGTCTCTTCCATGGGTAATTTCTAGCTTGTAGCCAAGATCTCAAAGCTAGTATGCTTATCTCATCGGGATCCGGATGGTAAAGTTCTGAGCTTGGCATCTCTTCAACATTAATGCTCTCTTGCAATGGATTCTATTCACCATGCTCCACCATAATTTCATTTGGGTCCACTGGGGCTACTGACTCTGCAGTTATACACTTTTCATACTCTTCGTTTATCTGCATCTCAGTCAAGCCATCCAGGAACACTCGGTTATACTTCATATTCACCAAGAAATTGTATCTATCTTCAAAATCAATTGGTACTTCATCTTGAGCTATTTCCACTGGAGTGAAGTCTTGTTCAAGGTTTGCTTTATCAATGTCTTCATCCTCAAGTCATCATTAAACTCTTCTTCAATGTCATCCAGTGCTTCAATAGTCTCTTGCACATACTTTTCACCTTCCTCCTGAACTTCAGTAAGCTTTTGAATTTTAGATGAAGAATCGGGTAAAACTGATTCTTCTATTTCATCTAACTTCCTTTTACCCTTGTCCACAGTAGGAGTTTCTTCAATGTTGATTGGATTGATTTCAGATACAATCTAAATCTCAGGTGAATCGACCTTTAAAGTTTCTTTTAATTTTGCCAACTCTTCTTTCATCATTTCATTTTCTTCAGTCAGCTTTTGAACTTTTCTTCCATTACATCATAATCTCTTATCATTACATCAAAAGTCTTAATGATTTCATTCTTATCTTTCACCACAGTCACCATCTCAGCATCCTTTATTTTAATAAGTTTTTTGAGCTCCAAATTTTCTTCTTTCAACGCAACTATTTCTTTTTCTTGAGTCAAGTTTGTTTCTTTTAGCTTTTCTATCTCATCAACATCAATGATACCATCAGTCTACACAGACACATTGTGTGCAGTAACAACTGGAATGTCTTCAGATTCAATAGGAGTTATGCCTTGAAAGACAGGCTCAGACAACATAGCTTCCATGAAATCAAAATCAAATGTTTGATTTTGCACATTAGCATCAGCTTCCTTAGCACCTTGAGCTTCAGTCATTGGTTCATCATGAGTTATTGCTTCTGTAGTTTCTTCACCAACATCATGTGCCTCAGCAGCATGATCAGACTCAGTAGCTTCATTGCTATCTGCTTGATATGCCTCAGCTACACCATGAGCAGCATCATCATCACTATCATTTGATTAGCTTTCATCATCTTCATCATCATCATCACTTTCATCATCATCTTCATAATTCTCTTCTTCTTCAATGATCTCTTCAACTACATCCTCAATCAAGTCATTTGGGTCTACTGGTTCCTCCTCAGTCAAATGAAAATGTTGTTGATGAAT
This sequence comes from Flaveria linearis, assembly GCA_024085815.1. Classification (NCBI taxonomy): domain Eukaryota; kingdom Viridiplantae; phylum Streptophyta; class Magnoliopsida; order Asterales; family Asteraceae; genus Flaveria; species Flaveria linearis. The sequence goes on along the minus strand of CM044001.1, from coordinate 38,896,470 downwards.
ATCAACCTCATCCATTATAACATTCCTCATGTAATCAAATAAAAGAACATTTGGAGCTCTAGTAATAATAGCTAATTTCTTGTACACAATCTCTTACATGTGCTCAAGTTCAAGTCTATCACCTTCTACTCCATGTACATATAGATCTGGATGATCTTCATTGATGATCAACTGAAGGAATCTAGGATACATCAAATACTTATTCCTTTTGCCTCTCTCTAGATTGTATATGAATCTATTCATAATCCATTTAGCCATGTTAAATCTTCTGTTTGTGGCTAAGGAATGATATGAATCAACATTATGCTTTGGTTCGAACTTTAACTCAGCCATCTGCATAAATAAACACACAAACTTTAGATACTTTGATTTCTTTGAAATAATTTGATTTTATCAAACTTTGACTTTAATTTTAATGAATTATTATGTTTTAAACACTTAGTTTTGGTTTTACATCAACTTGTACTTAATCATTTTCTCGAATTATTAAAATTCTATCCAAATCATATTCAATACAAATTGTTTTATGTTTGTTAATCAAGTATACACCCTTTCGATTACAATATTTCAGAAACAGGTGAACAGATTGAATGTACTAAGGTGAAACAAGTGTCGTATGAGTTCAGGGGTTTTGAGATTATGAATGAATGAAAAATGAGAAGTGTTGTTTATATACTAAGTGAAAAGTTTTAGATGCATGAGCACTGTATGGGCGCATGAGGTTAGGCGCATGAGCACTGTTCAGTTGCATAAGCCCTGTTTAGGCGCTTTTGCACTATTCAGCCGCATGAGTCTATATGAACCGCCCAACACTTGGTGAATTTTTCACTTGAAATGTCTGGTACTGTGTAGGCGCATGAGAATGTTAGAAACGCCCAATACTTAACCAATTTTCTCAAACGTATCACAACTGTTCAGACGCATGAAGATATGAGAAACGCCCAAACACTTGTAAAATTTCTGAAAACTCATCATGCTCCTACTTGGACGTATGGCCACTGTTTAGGCACATGAGTTTCCATACACTTGTATATTTTCCACATCTTTCACCTGAACACTGTTTAGACATATTAGCACTGTTCACGTACTAATATTCAAACAATTTTTAGAATTTTGAATTTTCCCAAAATTTACATTTTTCACCCTCAATTTTCACTTTTGACATTGTAAACCCTTTTATTTTAATTTAAAATTTCACAATTCAATTTCCCTTCATTTAGTCTCTAAGTTAAACAACTTGGTCTTATTTACAACATTTGCAAGAAGCTTTTCCACTTGAAAATTTTTATAGGCTCATTTTGTCATTATCAAATTTTTACACTATCAAACACACACATACTTTGAACATTTAGCTTCATCCTTTCCATTCAACATTTTAATTTTGATTTTCTTAGAAACTCTTACTTTTATTATTCCCCTTAAACTTTTACATTTTATAAACTTAGAAGTTTTCCAAGTTGACACAAGAAGATCATACTTATCATTGTTAAATTGGCTGCACACATAAAACATGCACAAAATCAAAATTAAAGTAGAATCAAAATCTAATATTTACAATAGAATCATTATCTGCAGTGAGATCATATCAATTAAGATCATCACACTAAAATAAAATAAAGTGTGACTAGTCATAGACAATGAATAAATCCTGATCAAGTGTGTTCCAGGTCAGTGATTTCACAGCAAAGGAGACACAAGATCCAAGGACAGGCAATGAGTGTTTTTGACAAAAGAATTAGCCCACTTACTTTTTCAATTCTTGGATTGATTAGTGTAGAATTAGATATGACATGATGTGACTCATACAAAGACTTAGAGAGATCAACTATCATCAAGACATGAAAGAAAGCACAAATTCTCAACTTATTACCTAACATATATGCATAACCAGAGTTCATGTTACTAATTTAGTAGAGAATGATCATGGATAACCAATCAACTCTAACCATCCATTTTAATGGGTTGTTCACATTGGCATCTATTGCATCAAAGGAGAATATCTAGGTCTGTAATCACTTACAACAGAGGATATCTCATCACTTTAGGTCTATGATGACTCATAACAAAGAAGTAAGGTGATGCTTAGAACAGATCGCATGGTTAGTCATATCACCACCAGGTGTGAGTGTTGCAACTTTACAAGCAATCAATCTGATAAGCTAATATAGCTTAAAAGTACTTAGATGAACGTACATACATGCATAGATGATTTAGTTTAATCACAAGAATTTACTTTTTTAGTGTAATAGCCTGAGATTGTCTACACATCAAATCTGATCATGTCTGACTTTATTATCGAGTGAAGTATGCAACTGATCTCACTAATGTACTATCATTTCTCAAATATTGCAAAAACATATTCATTCCTAAAAATGAATTAACAAAGAAAGACTCTATTTTTGTAGTTTTTTTTATTATTTTTATCTTTAATTTTGAGTTTTCTACTTTTGTATTTGGTTTTTCTGTAAAAGGAAAACACACACACACAAACTACAATCAGGCAAATAACTTTGACAGGTTCTCTTACTATGACCTTTTGGATAAGGGAGGTGTTGGACCAAAAGAACCAATAAGCCAAGATCAGGAAAACCTCTAAGTCCCACATGCCACTTCAACAACTGCTGAAGACTCCCATCAGCTGTTCTGACAAAGTCTGAAGATCAAAGTATGAAGATCAAAGAACTAAAGAACAACAGCTGAAGACTCTAAAGTACTGAAGACAAGTACTGAAGTCTGAAGTACTGATCATACAAGTACTGAAGACTTCAAGTACTGAAGACAAGTACTGAAGAATCAAAAGCTGAAGAACTGAAGAACTGAAGACCTTCTACTGAAGCACAAAGTCTGAAGACAAAGACTGAAGACAACAGCTGATGACATTTACTGAAGTCATCAGCTGTTACATCATCTGAAGCCAAGTCTGAAGAACAAGTGCTGAAGACTCAGAGTTTGTCACAACAGCTGAAGAAGTCTTCTTCAGTTGTTGTGATGGTTTTTCCCTTTCAGTAGTTTTGTAATTTTATTTCAGTAGTTTGTACAACAGCTGAAGAGCTTGTTCTTCAGCTGTTATAGTATCAGTAGTTATAAACGACTGAAGAGTTTGTTCTTCAATCGTTGTAGGATTTCAGTAGTTTTCTTTTGTCAGTACTTGTAAAAGATAGGAACACTTTTGTAAGAAGATGTCAGCTGTTGACATCTTCAGTAGTTTTATGTTCCGTCAGTTGTAATTTTAATAATCGGTTGATGTCAGAGAAAGGACATCACCACCATCCTTTTGCCGCCTATAAAAGGATGGTGAACCATGCTGTTTTAATTGCCGAAACGTGTTGAGCAATAGAACAATTAATTTTTTGCAGAACTCTTTTCTCTCTCTATGTTTGTGCTTTTACTTGCAATATCTTTTATGTTCTTGCTATAATTGCTAATTAACGTGCTAAATCCGCTGCAAACCAATCTGATTGATCAAACGAGAGGTTGAGATCCTGTCAAATGGTATCAGAGCAGGTTAATCATTGATCGATTTGACTATTGATCATTTGAAACTGCTCTTTTGATCTCTCTGTTTGATTGAATTAGCAATTTGCAAGAATTAGCCATAGAGAGTGAGTTTCTGCTGTTTCTGGCCAAAATCTTGAGGTCCTCTGGTGGTTTTGAGTTACGTTTGTCTTGTTTAAACTTGTTTTTGACTAAAACCTGAGATGACGACACCAACTAATGATCCTCACAATACTGGTTCCTCAACCAAGCCTCCGATGCTTGTTAGGAACGAGTATAACATATGGCAAAGACGTATGCTTCACCACTTGGCTGTCAACAGTGCTGGTTGTTGGAAGTCAGTGGTGCATGGACCATACAAGCCTATGGTGAGCGTCCCTGAATCTAATGAACAGGTTGCGAAGAAACCTGAACAATATTCGGACGAAGATCTAAAGCTGTTCGAAATTGATGCTAGAGCCCATGGAATTTTAGCCATGGCTATTCCTAATGAGATTTATTCAGGGCTCTTGCATCATGAGTCTACTCATGACCTATGTGTTGCTCTAAAGGAACAATTTGGAGGAACTGATTCGGTCTTAGCAAACAATAGGGAAATCCTCGCCCATCAATATGAGACATTCTCATATAGAAAGGGTGAGACTCTGACCCAGCAGTTTGAGCGGTTCTCTTGTTTGACTCTGAGCTGAAGATGGTCAAACAAGAGTAATCCAAAAGCCAGATGAACAACAGGTTCCTCAGGTCACTGCCTGAGAGATGGGACACATATACCATTGTCCTACGCTCCAGTGCTGATCTGGAAACTCTATCTCTCACCCAACTTCATGGGAAACTGCTCACTTTTGAGAGAGAGATAGAGCAAAAGAGGAAGTTGTCCTCTTCTGGCAAGCTCGCTGATGACTTTGTCCAAGGTAATGCTGCTTTGATAAGTCATGAGTCAGAATATGCTTCATCAAAAAGTTCTTATGATGAGCATATTGATTTCTCTACCAACTCAGAACAAGCTTTTGTTGGTGTTAGTAGTTCAGGAGGTGGTGGTGACAACTTGTGTTTTCTGATGGAGGACTTGAAGGGCATTCCAGATGATAATCTGGAAGAGGTGGATATTTTGAACCAAATGGCAATGATAAATATCCGCTCTCAAAAGTTCTACAAGAGAACTGGTAGGAAATTCCCTGGACTCTCTGGCAAAACCAAAGTTGGTTTTGACAAGAGCAAGTTGAGGTTTCACAAGTGCCAAAGGCTTGGACACTTTGCAAGAGAGTGTAGATCGTCTGGATCTAACTCCTCTGCACCCTTTGTGACTTTTCCCAGCAATAGCTCACAGCACAGAGGGCAACCTTCCTCCAGTTCTGGCCATCCATCTCAAGCACAGGCACCACCTGCTTATTTTGTGCCACAGGGTCATATGCCATATCCTTACCCCTGTTACTACATGCCTCAGCCTAGTCAAACTCAAGCACCCTCGGCTCAACCACCTCATGCTCTTCCTGAGCCTCAATCTTCCCAATCTCATCATCACACACAACCTCAACAACACAGCTTTTTCACCCCAAGTGTTGTTGACTGGAGTAGTCTACCAGATGAGCTATCTGGTCAGGAACAACTACTCCAAGGTGCTGATCAACATGGTGGTGACCAACCTTTTGGAAATCTTGCTCTGATGGCCCTTGATTCTGCTGAGGGGTCATCATCCAATGCCTTATCTCAGGTAACCACTGAGGCAAAAACCAAGCTTTGTTCAAAATCATGCATTGCAGCATTTGCTTCTATTAGAGAAGCAAATGTAGCTTTAATAGATAAAAATCTTGAGCTTGAGCACACTATTTCCAAAAGAAAAGCTGATTTTGAGGCTGTACTCAAAGATAAAAATGATGAGATTTACAAGCTTAAATGCCAAATCAAAGATGATAAAGCTAGGGAAGATGTACTTCTAGAGAAGTACAGAAACCTCAAGGAAACTCTTGCAACCACCCAAGTTGAGTGTGATCGATGGGTGCAATCATGCAAGGGTTGTGAAATGCTTCTTAGCAAGCAATCAGCTTCCAATGTGAAGTTTGGCATTGGTTACAATCACACTGCTCCTCCTACAGATTTCACTTCAAGAGCAGAAGTTGAATCTGATGGGGAGAGCAATAACCAATCCTTCTCATTATGTGACCTACTATCTTCTGAATCAGCATCATCAGAGATAGAAGTCAGCATTAACTCCTGCCAAAACCAATCAGCTGATGCTACAACAGCTGATGGTTCAAATGCTGACTGTCACATGACCAAAAGGCTGATCAACTCAGGTGTTGTCACTAGAAGTACTGAAGGTACTGGAGAGCAAGTGACAACATCTGAAGTTCAAACCTCAAATACTGTTAGCACTAAAGAGAAGAAAACTAACAGTAGGAAAGGTTTGAAGACAGCTAAAGAGGATACCAGGAAAGCAGGCACTAGGAAGAAAACTACTAGTACTGATGGCAAACAGCTGAAGAAGAAGTCTTCAGTAGTTAAATCCTCTTCAGCTGATGATCAGTATAAGATGAAGAAGAAGCCATGTGAGATATGTGGCTTGTTCAATCATCTTACTGATGATTGCAGGTACAAAAGGGGTTCCAAACTCAAACAGAAGGAGAAAATCAATGAGGACATCAATAAAATGAAGAATGAGTTTGAAACCAATAGCAACATCCAAGCCTGAAATCACCAAGCCCAAAGCTAAATCTAAAAAGAAGGTAGGGGTTACTCAGGCAACAGCTGAGGTTGCTCAGAAAAAGATGGTACAACATAGGGATCTATCATCAGCAAACTCCAATGTGTCTGAAGAACTGAAAGCTTTATCACAGAATCAGACACAACTGATGATGATGGTTCAGCAACTAGTGGGAAGAGTCAACCACTTAGATGCTCCTGTGTTGAAACCTCAGAAAAGGAAGTCCAAGCCAAAGGGTTCCTCTTCTGCACCATCTTCTTCACCTCAGGCTGTCACACTTAACACAACTGTTAGTGCTGCACCTGTAGCTGAGAACAGTCCCAAAACCAAGCAGGTTTGGGTCTCCAAGACCAACTAACACATGGTTGTGTTTGCAGGGTTCTTCAACATGCCATAGAAGCATCTGGTAGGTAGACAGTGGAGGATCCATGCACATGACAGGAAGCAGCTCCCTTCTTAATGACTACTCTCAAGGAAATAAGGGATTTGTTTCCTTTGGCAATGATGCAAAGGGTTACATCATCAGAAAAGGCTTTGTTTCCAATGGGGAAATAAGGTTTGATGATATGAACCATGTGGAGAATCTCAAGTACAATCTCTTGAGTGTCAGTCAAATGTGTGACCAAGGCCATGTTGCCCTTTTCACAAGCCAGAACTGTCGGATTCTGTCATCCAAAGTTCTGAGTTTGATTGACAAGGCATTGGATGAACACACTCTCCTGAAGGCCAACAGGACAGGAAGAGTGTATGCCTTAGATCTTTCCAAAAAGATAGATCTAAAAGGCCATCCTTGTCTATTCTCCAAGGCCTCTCCTCAAGAGTCTACACTATGGCATAGAAGGCTGGGTCATGTTAATTTCAAGAACATGAATCAGCTGATAAGCCATGGTTTAGTTAGAGGATTGCCTCTGAAGGAGTTCAAGTATGAAGATGACTGCACTGCTTGCTTGAAAGGAAAACAACAAAAGTTTCATTCCCTTTAATAGAAGAACCAAAGTCCACTGCCTGCTTGCAGCTCCTGCACATGGATCTCTTTGGTCCTGTCAGAGTGATGAGCATGGCAAAGAAGAAATACTGCTTGGTAATTGTGGATGATTATTCCAGGTTAGTATGGACTTTCTTCTTGCACTCCAAGGATGAAGTAGCCAAGACTATAATGAACTTTGTGTTACTCGTAGAAAAGCAGTATTCCCTACAGGTCAAGTGTGTGAGAAGTGACAATGGAACAAAGTTTAGAAACCACACACTTGATGACTTCTACCTGTCCAAGGGAATTCGAAGGCAGTTTAGTATTCCTAGAACTCCTGAGTAGAATGGAGCGGTGGAGAGAAAGAACAGGACTCTCATTGAAGCAGCAAGGTCCATGTTGGCTAACTCAGGGTTGCCACTGACCTTTTGGGCTGAAGCTGTCAACACAGCTTGCTATGTACAGAATAGAGCTTTAGTGAATAAGAGGTTGACGAAGACTCCTTATGAAGTTCTTCATCATTTGGCTCCTCTGATTTCATTCTTTAGAGCCTTTGGGTGTCCATGTTTCATTCTCAACACTAGCAACCCACTCCAGAAGTTTGCTAGTAAGGTGGATGCAGGGTATTTTGTTGGTTATTCATCAACTTGCAAGGCATACAGAGTCTTCAACTGTAGAACAAAGGGGGTTGAAGAAACTCTGCATGTGAAGTTCAATGAATCTCCAAAGGACAAGATTCCGCAAAACCTTATGGAGTTGTTTGATGTGGACATACTGCAATATGTTCCTTATTAACCTCCAGCTGTTGAGCCTGTCAACAGATCTCCACCTAGTGGTACTGATGATGATGTAGTCAGTACTCACCTCTTCAGGTTTAGTGACAACCTGCCTGAGTCCACTGAACCTGATGCTCCTGTAGCCTCAGCAGCTCCATCCACTACAAATGCTGATGAGATTTCTGCTTGCTCTACTTCGTTTGAGCTGCCATCCTCTACATGGTTTCAGGAATCTCCATCACCATCTGTTGCTGATGATGGGTCTACAAACACTTGCACAGATATCATAGTCTATCAAGAGCTCAAGAATCACCCCACATCTCAAATCATTGGTGATATTCATGCTGGAGTTTCAACCAGGAATCAATTGTCTAACTTCTGCTTCTATGCTCTCTTCATCAGTCAGCAAGAGCTAAAGAACTATCATATTGCTTTAAGAGACAATGGATGGGTGGAAGCCATGCAGCTTGAGCTTCTTCAGTTTAAGAAACAGCAAGTGTGGGAGCTTGTTCCATTACCCAAAGGTAAGTGTGCTATAGGCACCAAGTGGGTATTTAGGAACAAAACAGATGAGAAGGGCCAAATTGTCAAGAACAAGGCTAGACTGGTTGTTCAAGGGTTTGCACAGGAGGAAGGCATCGATTATGATGAGACCTTTGCACCTGTGGCCAGACTGGAAGCAATCAGACTGTTCTTAGCTTATGCTGCCTTTCACAGTCTTAAAGTTTATCAAATGGATGTCAAAAGTGCCTTCCTATATGGGAAAATAAAAGAAGAGGTTTATGTGTGTCAACCACTAAGCCTTGAGGACAATAAACATCTTGATTGGGTGTACAAGCTTGATAAGGCTCTTTATGGGCTGAAGCAAGCACCTAGAGCCTGGTATGAGACACTCTCAACCTTTCTTCTAGAGAATAAGTTCACTAGAGGCACCATTGATAAAACCTTATTCATCAAGACTGTGGGACAACATAAGCTCCTTTTTCAGATTTATGTAGATGACATCATCTTTGCATCCTCTTATCCAAAGTTGTGTGATGAATTTACAAAGCTAATGAAGCTAAGGTTTGAAATAAGTGCTATGGGAGAATTACAGTTCTTTCTAGGTTTGCAAATCAAACAACAGGATGATGGAATCTTCATCCATCAGTCCAAATATTCAAAAGAGTTGTTGAATAAGTTTGATTTACAATCATGTAAGCCCTGTTCTACTCCCATGAGCAGCATCACACAACTAGATGTAGATCAGAAAGGTAAAGCGGTTGATGAAACCCTTTACAGATGTATGATTGGGTCCTTGATGTACCTTACAGCTTCTAGACCAGACATCATGTTTGCAACATGTGCTTGTGCTAGATTTCAGGCTGCACCTAAAGAATCCCATTTGATTGCAGTCAAAAGGATCTTTAGATATCTGCAAGGTACCCAATCACTAGGTCTTTGGTATTCAACTGGGCATTCTTGTAAATTAGTTGCTTTCTCTGATAGTGACTATGTAGGATGTAAAGTCACCAGAAAATCCACTTCTGGTGGCTGCCAATTCCTAGGCAATTGTTTAGTTTCTTGGCAGAGTAAGAAACAAACATCAATTGCTACATCCACTGCTGAAGCTGAGTACATTGCTGCTGCAAGTTGTACCTCTCAGATACTCTGGCTTCAGAATCAACTTCTAGATTATGGCATTACTGAGACTAAGACTCCATTACTAATGGATAGTGCTTCAGCTCTTTGTATTGTTAAAAATCCAGTCTAGCACTCTAGGACCAAACATATTAAGATCAGACATCATTTTATCAGGGATTGCTATGAAAAAGGTCTGATTGATCCTAAGTTTGTTCCTAGTGCTGATGAGCTTGCAGATATTTTTACCAAGCCTTTAGATAGTGCCACATTCCAAAACTTGGTATAAGGCTAGGTATGCTGCAGCTAGAATAATTTGACCAATGCTGATGCTCTCAATTCACAACTACTAATGAGCATTAGGTCAAATACAAGTACTGATGAGTAATTTAGTCTTCAGCTCTTTCATAACTACTGAAGACTAAATTGACTCAAAGTACTGTTGTAGATTATTTATTGAAAACAACTGATGTAGTGAGGTGGATTACAACTACTGATGTATGATTTTCAAATAAATAAGTACTGAAGAACAAATTTTGCTCACAAGTACTGATGTGTAATCTTACACAAGTACTGAAGACAAAATTTGTTCACCAGCTCTGAAGAGTATTTCATCAGCACTTGTGAACATCTGATCACAAGAGCTGAAGGCATAAATATTCACAAGAGCTGAAGGGTCAATGAAACATCTGAAAGTCAGCCAAAGAGCTGATGAGTAAGTGTAGAGGCTAGCATGAAACAACTGATTTGACGGAAATAGCTGATGAGTAATTTCTCATCAACTGATGCCAACAGCTGTTGTTTCATACCCAAACAACTGAAGGACAAAACTGTGTCTTCAGTAGTTTCACAACTACTGAAGACTAACACCAAGTCCTCAGATGTTACAACCACTGAGGTTAAGACCACGTCATCAGTCGTTACAACAACTGATAACTAACACGAAAACCTTCAGTAGTTTTCTTTCAGCCTTTGCCCTACCCTATAAATACCCAACGTTCAGAGCATTTACTCCTCACTTGACCTAACCTTTCAAAACCTCTGAACTTCCCATACACCATTAATGGCGACCATGTAACTGAAACCTCAACACAACTGTGTCGCTCATCTCACCAAATCGCCATTATGGCCAAAATTTCACCATGCCGTTGATCTGATGCACGACTCACCTTACCAAACGGCATTCCTTTTGAACCCTACCATCTACACCGATTCCTTGACGGATTTTTGGACGAACATCACTGTCCAAACCGGAGAGCAGGATGGCGAGGTCTCTCTTCGGTCCTCCGTCAACAACCACCTAGTGGTTATCACTCCAGCTACCTTGCGCCAAACCCTAAAGCTGGAGGATGCCACCTACCCAACCTCCTACCCAAAAGGCGCCCTGGATCTATCCTTCACATCCAACGACTACCAGGGTGACCTCTCCGCCACGACCTTGTTGAAGAACACTTTCCTGATCCCCAACGCCTCATTTTTCATATGGTGAACGTGTGTCTGGCTCCTAAAACCTCTTCATGGGACCAGATGTCAACAAGGTGGCAACAGGTATTGTTTTCTATCTTTGAGAACCAACCTCTGAACTTAACTGATCTCATCTTTTTGGAACTTAAAGACATGGCCACAAAACCACTTTCTAACCGTTGGGTCTTGTATCCACGGTTCATAATGGCCATGATAGAAAACCAGCTTCAGGCTGAGGGACTAGTTGGCACTGGGGTCCCTGCCATGGCTGTTCTAGCCGAGGTATACTCCAGGCACAACACTGACCACACACTCAAACAGGCTGGCCGGCTGCGAAAACCCACGCAGCAGGAACCCACAGCCTCCACCTCCGAATCCAAAGTCCCCACCAAACCAAAAGCCAAAAAGAAGCCCAAAAAGGCTACTCAGGGAAATGGGTCCCCTGAGGATGCCCCTGCAACACAAATGCAGGATGTGGCTGCTGGTTCGATTCTCCCAGCAGCTACCACGACTCCACCCACCACAACCGCACAGGCTTCCTCTCAACAGGAGCCTGATGCAACCACTTCTGGGGCAGCCACATTTCTAGGGTCTATCTCACTTGAGAAGACTGCCATTGAAATGCACAGTCCTCCCCCTGTGCACACTGCTTCGAGCCCATCTACTGATGAGACCACCCCACAAAGCCCTACATTGGCAATAGCCAAAGTGCTGACCCATCTGAGCACTCCACCCTCTCCCCAGAAACCTATTACAACTGGGGAGACTCCAACCGAAGAAGGGGTGGATACAAGTGCCGGTGGGAGCCCACAGCACAGAGAATCACAAGTCCAATCTCCCAGTGTGGCTAGGGAGATAGGACAATCTGGTGAGGCTGCCACTTCCTCTGCATCAACATCTGAGCAGGGTGAAGCTGGTAACATCAATAAGACCTCACCAGAGGCAACTGCCTATGATGGATCCAATCCGGAGGCTGGAAGTCCCCAGTACCATGAACAAGGGGCACATGCTATTCCTGAGCCACACTCAGAGCATGTACATCCTGACATTGTCAGGAGGTCAGGTGATTCAGTTCATACTGATGATGACCTGAGCTTCTTCTTCGATGTTGTAGCTCACAACACTATCTTAGAGGATGGGATAAGCAGACTCAAAGAGCTGCTTGCTCAGATGACTCAAGATAGAAGTTCATCTGCCACCACAACCCCACAGATGGCACCTTCACCCGAAGGTCTCACAAACACTGAGCCACTCCCACAAACTCGTCCACCAGCCCCTGCTTCTGGCACTAGCTCTCAGGGTCAGAACCCCCCTGAGCAGCTGGATGCTATCCTCCAGAAATCCCTGCCTCTCATCACACCCATACTAAAAGATATAGTCATTCAAACCATTGATGAGAGGCTTCCAACTTATATCCAACCCATGGTGGAGGTTGCCATTACTAAGGCGCTTGCTGATAGTCAAACCCCAACCAATGCACCCAAAAAGGGGGAGACATCAGTGCAAGCCAAGAGGAAGAGGGGAGAGGAGGAGTTAGAGGTAGAGAAAGAGGTGGTGGTTAAGAGGGAGAGGGCTGAGGAGAGTAGTAGGGTGAGGGAGAAAGGGAAGAGGAAAGAGAGGGAGGTTAAGCATATAGAAATGGCTGGAATCCAAAAGGATTTCAGTGTCACTTATAAGAAAAAGGGAGAGGAGGGAAAGAAGGTGGTTGACTCCGATCTAGCAGCCCTTGTCAAGGAGGCTGATGCTGAACAGAGCAAATCAATGGACTCTGCCATTGCTCAGTTGTTCAGGTAAGGCTTTGACAAGGACACTGCCATGCTAGATCAGGAGCTCAGGAAGATGGAGACTAGGGAGATCGAACACCGATGGTCTACTTATAGCCAAGAGGACAAAAAGAGACTCGAGGCTATGAGTAGATTCATTTCGAAGTATCTGGGCAGGCCAGTCCTTGATGTTAAAGCATGGTCCAGGGATAGAATCTTGGCTATAGCCGCCAAGATCTGTTCAGCTGGTGATTTCACCAAAGGACTGGTCGCTGAGGCCCTCTCCGAAGCCGGTGCTGGGAACAGGACACTGCTGGCAAAACAGACCAAACCATCACTCATCTCTAGATTGCTAGCAGTGCCTGCCAACATTCCTACACCAACCACCAAACCACAACCCACAAAACCAACCCCTTCACCATCAAAACCCGCAGCCAATGATCCACCCATGAAGAAGAAGAGAAGGGTGTTGAGGCTGTAAGAAGAAGAAGAAGAGGTGGATGAGGAGGATAGTCTGCCCATTTCAGCAGTTATACCTCTACCTAAAGCCAAACCACAAACCATCACTCCCACCTCACAGCAGGACACTGTGAGGGTAAAATTAGAAGAGGAGGAGCAGCAAAGGTTACACGATGAGGCAATGCTGAAAAGCATTGACAAATCATATGCTGCTTCTACCTCTATCATGAACATGAAGAAGGAGGCTCTGAGACTCTTCACTCTTAAACAAACCTTTCAATATGAAAAGGAAAGAGTGAGGACTTGGCCTGATCCTAGGGTGGCTTACAGGATAGTTCAAAAGGCTATGCCTGTGAGATACAAGAGCCAACTTAAGAGAATCGTAGATGAAGTGATCTCTGTGGCTCTTGTAATAACACCCTGGGAAATAGTAGAGGAGTTAGAGAAAGCCTATAGAGCCAACCAATCACCCTAAACAATGCTAGATAATAGGGTGATTAGGAAAGGGTTGGTCTATAAGAGGCTTGAGAACTTCCATAGGGATGAGCTCAACCTGTTGTTGGAGGGAAGACATCCTGATGAATTTGCATACAGGCAAGTCACAACAGTTGAGCTCAAAAATGGAAAACAGGCCAAGTACATCTCAGAGCTGTACGGCCGGGAGGGGTTGTTCGAAGGTGAGCCTGAAGACCTAACCAAAGAAGAGCAAATGATCTTTCTTCAGGCCTACACCCGAGAATCCTACCGGCTAGTACATGGGAGGTAGATCTCATGGATGGGACAACATCTCTGTGTCCAAATCCCCAAAACAGAGCTCCCATCCATACTCAGCCAATCAAACCTTAGAGACTACCTCTCAGGCCAGTGCTTATCTGGGTTAACTTCTAATCTGATCTAGAAGGAAATAGACCAATCCTTATGCTAACAATAAGTGGGACAACCAATAATTAGAGGTTTTGGCTGCATTGGTTCAGGGGGAGTTTGTTGGACCAAAAGAACCAATGAGCCAAGATCAGGAAAACCTCTAAGTCCCACATGCCACTGCAACAACTACTGAAGACTCCCATCAGCTGTTCTGACAAAGTCTGAAGATCAAAGTATGAAGATCAAAGAACTAAAGAACAACAGCTGAAGACTCTAAAGTACTGAAGACAAGTACTGAAGTCTGAAGTACTGATCATACAAGTACTTAAGACTTCAAGTACTGAAGACAAGTACTGAAGAATCAAAAGCTGAAGAACTGAAGAACTGAAGACCTTCTACTGAAGCACAAAGTCTGAAGACAAAGACTGAAGACAACAGCTGATGACATCTACTGAAGTCATCAGCTGTTACATCATCTGAAGCCAAGTCTGAAGAACAAGTGCTGAAGACTCGGAGTTTGTCACAACAGCTGAAGAAGTCTTCTTCAGTTGTTGTGATGGTTTTTCCCATTCAGTAGTTTTGTAATTTTATTTCAGTAGTTTGTACAACAGCTGAAGAGCTTGTTCTTCAGCTGTTATAGTATCAGTAGTTATAAACAACTGAAGAGTTTGTTCTTCAGTCGTTGTAGGATTTCAGTAGTTTTCTTTTGTCAGTACTTGTAAAAGATAGGAACACTTTTGTAAGAAGATGTCAGCTGTTGACATCTTCAGTAGTTTTATGTTCCGTCAGTTGTAATTTTAATAATCGGTTGATGTCAGAGAAAGGACATCACCACCATCCTTTTGCCGCCTATAAAAGGATGGTGAACCATGCTGTTTAATTTCCGAAACGTGTTGAGCAATAGAACAATTAATTTTTTGCAGAACTCTTTTCTCTCTATATGTTTGTGCTTTTACTTGCAATATCTTTTATGTTCTTGCTATAATTGCTAATTAACGTGCTAAATCCGCTACAAACCAATCTGATTGATCAAACGAGAGGCTGAGATCCTGTCAGGAGGGTTCTGATCATGTTAAGATTCAAAGAACTGAAAGAAAAACTGAAAAACAATTTTACACATGATTAATAAGACCAATTGACTCCACTAAGTACTCAAACCGTCTTGGTAAGAAGGCTTTAGTAAATAGATCAGCCACCTATTTTCAGTTGCAATTTGAATCAAAATGATTAAACCTTTTTCAAAGTTATCTCTGAGAAAATGATATCGAATGTTGGACTGGATTAGCTGTAATAAACATAGCAGCAGTGTTATCAATGTAAATGGGTGTTTTAAGAAAATTTAACCCATAATCCAGTAGTTTGTTTTGCAACCAAAGGATTTGAGAACATCCTGCTAAAACAGCTATGTACTCGGTTTCTGTATTTGAAACAGAGACATACGTTTGTTTCTTGCATTGCCACGAGACTAATCCGGGACCTAAAAACTAACAATCACCCGCTGTAGATTTTCTATCTTGACAACATCCTCCATAATCACTATGTGTATACCCATGTAGGTCAAGGTTTCCCTCGTAAGGATACCATAGCCCTAGAGCTGGTTTACCTTTGAGATACCTGAATATCCTTTTGCCAACAATTAAGTGGGATTCTTTCGGGTCTAATTGATACCTGGCATAGACACAAACAACATACATAATGTTTGGTCGAGATGTAGTAAGATACATCAAAGAACCAATCATAGATCTGTATAAAGTTTGGTCAACTGATTTTCCTTTTGGATTAGGCTCACTCTTGGAGTTTACGTCAGTTGGAGTTCTTATGGACTGACAATCTTGCAGTTTGAATTTCTTTAAGAGTTTATCAACAAACTTCTCTTGATTGATGAATATACCATCTGTAGATTGTTGAACTTGTATTCCAAGGAAGAAATTGATTTCTCCCATAGAACTCATTTGAAATTGAGACTTCATGATTTCTTCAAATTCATTGCACAGTTTTGACTGGTAGAACCATATATGATGTCATCAACATACACTTGCACACATAAGATATCATTAGCATCATTCTTTATGAATAATGTTGGATCGATTTTCCCTCTCATGTATCCATGTTGGATTAATTGTTGTGACAATGTCTCATACCAGATTCTAGGTGCTTGACGGAGTCCACATAGAGCTTTGCTAAGCTTGTACACCTGATGTGGAAATTCTGCATCCTTAAAACCCGGAGGTTGCTTCACGTACACATCATCAATGATTGGACCGTACAAGAATGCACCTTTTACGTCCATTTGATACACCTTGAAATTCATGAATGATGCATAAGCCAGGAAGACACGAATGGATTCAAGTCTTACAACTGGAGCAAATACTTCATCACAGTCAATTCCTTCTTCTTGTGTGTATTCTTGTGCAACTAGTCTCGCCTTGTTTCTAATGACTATTCCTTAGTCATTGGTTTTATTCCTAAACAACCATTTTGTGTGTATAGCATTTTCTCCTTTAGGTAAATCCACCAGATTCCACACTTCTTGTTTGCGGAATTGCATTAATTCTTCTTGCATAGCCTCAATCCAACCATTGTCCTTTAATGCTTCGGTAACGTTTTTAGGAACAATTTGAGAAAGGAAACAAGAGTATAAGCATAGGTTTGCTTGTTCTGATTTACTTCTTGTTGTTCTTTCATTCAATGGACCAATTATCTGAGATGTTGGATGGTTCTTGTGAATACGAGATGTCAGAATCTCATCACCTTGAACGTTAACATCCAGATTTGTTTGATTCAAGTTGGAGAGCTAATGCAGTAGGCTAGAAGAATGTGGATTGAAATTTGGAACTTGAGTCGGTGAGTTGATAAAGTAATGAAGATTACCAGTATCAACTGCATCACTAGAGATAGATGATGTTCCAGACTCAGGTTGCACAAACTCATTACCATCATCAGAAATTGGTTGAGAATCATCAAAATTTTCAGGAACTTGTTGTTGCTCAAGAATTTATTGATCATGATTCTCTGAATTGAAGATGGGATCTCTCATAAATGAGAAAAACAGATAGTTTAGGCTTGAATCATCCATATCATCAGAGTCTGAATAGTCACTAAAGGATCCAAGATCTCTTACCTATTTCCTGTTGACATAATAAGATTTAAACATATTAGAATTGAATAAGTTGACAATGAGTCTAAATCAAATAACCACGTTGGCCTATTTGAATTTAACATTGAACATTTCAATGATAACATTCGTCATAGAGTTATAAACTCTATAAGCTTTAGAAGCTTACGAATATCCAAGAAAAAATCATCAGATTTTGCATCAAATTTGCCTAGCTGATCATTTGAATTTAAAATCAAAACCGGACAACCAAAAGATTTAAGAAAATTTATGTTTGGTTTCCTTCCAAACATCAACTTATAAGGAGTTTTCTGTTTGTCTTTCACCAATAGAGTACGATTCTGAATGAAACATGCAGTTGATATGGCTTCATCCCAGAAAGTGATTGGAATCATAGCATCTTCTCACATTGCACGGGCTGCTTCAATCAATGTTCGGTTTTTCCATTCTGCAACTCCGTTTTGTTGTGGAGTTCTAGGAGCATTGAATTGATGAGCTATCCCTTTTCCTGCACAAAAAAAATCAACATTAGCATTTTTGAATTCTGTTCCATTATCACTTCTAATTATTTTGACTTTTAGATCAATTTGATTTTCTACTTTAGTGTTAAACTCCTTTAATAATTCAGCCATTTCAGATTTTGCACGCAAAAAGAATACCCAAGAAAATCTTGTATAGTTATCAGTGATAACTAAACAATATGATTTCTTTCCAATGCTCTTCATGTTTACAGGACCAAATAAATCCATGTGTAGCATCTGTAGAGGCTTTGAAGTTAAGTTTATCTGTTTGGACTTATAAGACGCTCTGTGTTGTTTTCCTTTCAAACATGCTTTAAAGAGATCTGATTTAGCAAACTTCTTTGATGGAATTCCTACTACATGACTTCCTACTACAAGTTTGTTCATGTTTTTGAAGTTGGAAGGACCGAGACATCTATGCCAAAGCTGGTTTTCATCATTTGATGCGTGAGAAATGAGGCAAGTTGTTTCTGTTGAAGGATCAACATGAGACATATCTAACTTGTCGACATCTCCATCTCGAACAGCTTTAACAACAACCCATTCCTTGCTAATCTAGAATCCTGGCTTTAAAATATAACAATAAGATCATCAAATAAAGTAGAATATGATTTATCGCATATTTGAGAAACACTTAAAATATTAAAGTTCAACTGTTCACAGAAGTTGACTTTATCAAAGCTTATAATTCCATTAGATACTGTTTCTTCACCGGTTATCTTTCCACCTGCATCTCCACTAAAAGCTACATGAGTACCATCTTTTGTCTTAAAGTCTTAAAGCAAGGCTTGATTGCTAGTCATATGCTGGCTACACCCACTGTCAACATACCATGTGTTTACTGGTCTCCGCGAGCATACCTGCATTCAAAGACATTTAAGTTGAGTTAGTAACCCAAGCCGAGATGGTCTTGGGCTTTCCATATTTATCCATAATTGTAAACTGCTTAAAATGGAGTTTGTTTACATCAGGTTTCTTTTGAAATTTTGGATTTTCAAATCCTCTTTGAAAAACTATCTGATCATCTTTTCTTTGTCTTGACCTTAAAGCATTAAATCTGTTTTCACATCATCATCATGAAATTTTGAACCATCATTTGAAACAAGTTTTTCTTGTTAAATGTTTCATTTTTCATTCTCATAGAACGTGGAATAAAATTTCCTTGATTGGACTGTTGTGATCTGACAGTATACTAATTATCATAATCAGAATTGATTCTTCTGAAGGATCTCAAACCCAGAGAAGGTCATTTTAGTGGATTTTGAAAGCCAAGATTACGATTACCTAGCAACTTTGGATTAACATATCCTTGATTACCAAAATCCTTCCTAGGTGAGTTCTTTCTGAAGAAGCAATCCTCAGTATTATGATTTTGCTCATCACACAATGCACAATATTTGTTAAAGTAGCAATCAGCAGTTGTATGATTTGTCATATCACAGATGTGTTGTTAAAATAACACTCAGATATGTTATGATTATACATATCACATATATCACAATACTTTTGAGGATGATTAAACAACACTTTACTAACCCTTGATGTGGAAGACACATTTGATTCTTGTTTAGATTTAGGGGTAGTTAGGTTAATATGTTGTTTCTTTTATGTGAATTTGGTCTTTTGATTCTTAGGATTTTGCTTTGGTGCTTGATCACAACTCTTTAACTCCTTAGATACAAATCTTTTATAAATAGCGGAAGACTTAGGACCTGAACCTGTTTTTAGATCAGAGTTAGATTTGATCTTTGGTTTATATGTAGTTTTAGAGATTGTGTTCATGTCAAAAGTTCCTGCTGACACAAACTTCACTGGTTTCAGTTGAATTGATTGATTTGATTGATTGATTGGTTCAAACTTCTTAGCTTTACCAGTTTTTCTTCTTCTTTGATTTCTTGTTCTTGATGAAGTTTTAGCGCTTTGGATTTTGATTGAATCTTGAGAAGATTTTTTTTCACAATCTTTGTTTTGAATTAATTCATTTGAGCTTGAATCATCAAAACACGAAGTGTCTGATTTCTCTTTTTCACATTTTCCTTTTATTTTGTTATTGACATCATTAGCTTTTTCAATCTTTTGTTCAGATTCGCTCTGTACAAGAACACTCTCACTTTTTGGTATAAAGAGCTTTTTGTTCATTTGTCGTGGTTCATAATATTATACTTTAATAGGATGACCATTCTTTATCATTTCTGAATCTTTCTCCTCGAATATTTCAATGTTTATCTTTTTGATTTCTTCACATTTGATTGACTATTTTTCTTCTTTTCTTGAAATTCTTTAAGCTTAGCTTTATTCTCTAGTGAATGATCATGGGTATTAAAATTTTCAGGTAAGGTATTGGTAATTAATTCAGGCATAGGTTCATGTGTGAATCCTTATCCTGTTTTATCTTTATCTTTCCTTCCATTCACCAGTTACTCAACAATTGTCTTTGAGCTTTTCACTTTGGCTAAATCAATTTGAGTTGCTGCATGTGCCAATTTTTTTTGTTCAAGAGTTTTTGTCATCTCTTCAAGTTGTTTCTTTACAAGTTCAAGTTCTTTTAATGTTTTGTTCCAAGAAGCTTGAAGAGATATGATTTTATCATCAGAAATTTTATGATTAGCTTTTAGCTTATTGTGCTTTAACTCTTCTTGTTTATGTTTATCACATATTTTGAACAAGTATGTTCTGTAGTGTTCTATTTGTTCAAAAAATGCTTTGGTACATATTTTCTCCCTTAAGTCCACTGGAATTTTTGGGTAAGAATTTGAAGACTCCGTGCCAGATGATGAGTTCACAACCTTTGGTTGTTCAGACTATGCCATGAGAGCAACTTCTTTAGAATTTTCCTTTGGGTCAGCTTTGTCACTCCAATCATAGTCTACCTCAGTGTCTGATTCACCTTCTGTCTTTGAATCCTTGTCTTCAGACCAGTCTTTATCATTCATCTTAGCAATCAGTGCTAGACGAGAAGTAAAGACCAGAAGTAAGATCAGCTGTAAAATGTTCTGCATTAGCACTCCAGTCATAACCGTTCTTGATGCTTACAACTAATGCTTTCTTTGGTTCTTCAATAGTCTCTTCTTTGAGTTCTGGCGTTGGCAGGCTTTGATAGGGCTTTTGAAATGTCTTATGAGCATGTTGATGATATTTCTGACTGTTTGAACTACTTTGGCTATTTCCTCCTTGTGTTCTTGGAGTTTTACACTCTCTAGAAAAGTGTCCATAGCTGTTACAGTTAAAACACCTTGACTTTGATTTATCAAAACCAACAGTTTTGTTTTCACTAGGTTTGTAGTTTCTGTTGGCATAGGAGTGTTTTTGAGTCCTATAAGCTATCATAACCATCTGCCAGTTAAGACCCATCTCTTCTAAATCATCAGGATCCATCTCAAACAAATCTTGCAAAATTAAATCATCTTGAGTTAGATGACTGCCTTGGTATGCTTGAAAACTTGCCATAAATGTTGTAAAGACAGATTTGGACTCTTTATCCTATAAAAGGATGTTTATAACATCTTTAACTTCGCTAGGATTAGCAGAGCTAGAAGATGGAGTATCTTTTTGAGATTTAGGCATTTGAGTTTTTGGAGGAGACTGTGGTTGTGGTTGAGTTAAGTAGACAGGTGTACTGGTGAAGAATCCTACTCCCACAAACAAATGACCCTCATCTTCAGGAGTTGATTCATCCTTGGCAAGAAAAGCATTCTCTACAGTATTTACTGGAGAAGCAACATACTTGTATTAAGAAGTTGATGCATTTCTGTCATTATTTCTTGAGCTCTCACCAATTTCCACTGACTCAATCTTAGCAACGAGGACGTCAAGATCCATTGGAAACTTTTCAGTATGCTCAAACAGTTCAAGTTGCCTTTTCAATTTCAATCTTTTAAGATCTTGAATTTCTTTTCCTCCTTCACAGATAACTTTCAGAGCTTTGTACATTGTGTACCCAGTTTGTTAGTTCTAAAGCCTTGATAGTACTTCCAAAGGCAACCCTTTACACATGAGTGAATAGGCTTTAATGTCATTTTTCACCTTTTTCATATCATCCCCATGTAAATCATCTTCTGGATAAGGTTCTTGTGAATCTTTTGTATACACAAAACCTCTATCAGGACCATCAAAGGTGACATGAATGTAAGGTCCTTTCTCTATAGATTTCCATATATTGGTATCTATAGAATTGAGATGGTGTTTCAGCCTGAGTGACCAGTTCTAGAAGTCAGCTCTGTTCTTTAACTTTGGTACACGATTCTCAGAATCTTCAGACTTAACCATGTTTAAGTTTTAAATTTAAGAAAATGTACTATTTTTCTTGTTTTTAGATTTAAAATGAAATAAAGAAACGAAAATATTTTTGAATTTTAGATTTTGTAAAATTTTCTAAGTATTGAAAGAAAAGTCTGATTCTGATGCACCTGAATAGTATTGAAGCGCCCACTTTGACTTTGAAACGCCTAAGGGAATGCCTAAGTGTATTTCTGAAACTTCCAAGCTAGAAACACCTGAACAGTTTTAAAACACCCAAACAGTGGTGATGCGTCTGAACAGGTCCAAAACGTTCAAACAGTTCCAAAATGCATGGGACTTAGTTTCTGAAAACCGTCCAAATAGTGCTAAAATGCTCACAAACAGTGTTAAAACGTCCAATCTGAAACGCATATACAATGTTAAAGCGTCTGAACAGTGTTCATGCGCCTAAACACTTAGGAATTTTTCTGATGATTTCGACACATCAAACGCCTAATTCATCCTCTTCGTAACAACCTGATCTTAACAAACTTTTCAAAAACTTGATTAATTGATCTCAAATTCTTCAATCAAGTGTAGAAAGTAGCGAATATCAATCCTTTAACATCATTTTGCTTCAACTAACAACAAAAGTTCAGAGTTTTACTTAAATTTGTGTTCGAACAACGAAGAACAGTTTGCACTCAAATCTGATGAAAATTCAGATCTGAAGGTGTCAAATCACTCCGTTGTGATTCAATTCATGTTTCAAATGATGAAACATAACTGAAATCATCAATTAATTGAACAATTTCTATCAAAACACAGATTCAAGAGATTCACAGGTGCTCAAAAGTCGTTTCAAGCTCCAAATCACTAAACCAAAGGCTCTGATACCATTTGATAGGTTCAAATGGATCGATTCTATGTTATGATTAAGCAATTAACAATTATATGAACAAAGTAATCAACAATTGCAAAAATTCAAAGCAGATTCTATTGATAGTTGTAAGGATTACAGTGTACAATTGAGAGAAAGTTCAAAAGTCTGTCTCTACACAATACATATAATCCTATTTATACTAAACAAAGAAACTAAAGGAATGTATATTTACACATAAGTCCCTAAACTATTGAAAAAAAGTATAATACAAAGACAAGTAAAGACAACATGTTAATCTTTTAGAGGTACTAACAATACACTTCCTCATTCATCACCCCATATAAGAAAGCACACTAGACATCAAGTTGGTAGACCTTGAAATCCTTGGATGTAGCAAAAGCAAGGAATATCCTAACAGGTTTAAGTGTTTCTACCGGAGTAAAAACATCTGTGTAGTCAATCCCCTCTTCTTGTGTCTATCCTTGAACAACTAGTCTTGCCTTGTTCTTGATGACAAGTCATCAATCAACTTTTTTGTTCTAAAAAATCCACTTAGTACCTATTGTTGTCTTCCCTTAGAAGAGGACATAGGTTCCAAACCTTTTTCCTTTTGAATTGAAGCAACTTCTCCTGCATTGCTTCAACCTAACTTCCATCCTTCAAAGCCTAATCAACTTTCTTAGGCTCACTCTGAGACAAGAAACAAGAGTATTGACAAACATTTTTATCATGGGTTAGTCATCTTGTTCTCACCCCTGATCAACATCTCCAATGATGTTTATGGTGGGATGTGACTTGTGGATTCTCAATTGAAGAATCATAGTAAATTGATTGGACAAATCTAAATTGGTGAAATTTAGATCTGGTAATGGAGCGTCACCCACCATATTAGCACACTTATCAAGATAAGTTTGATCTAATGAGTGTGTGACATCATTAATATTGTCTTCTATGGAGTGGTTATAAGCATCAAGAAATTCCTCATCACTATCACTACCTCTATTTCCTCCTACACTAGAAACTCCTTCATTTTGAGTTCTACGCCTCTATACTAAATTTTTAGGCATCTCATATGTATCGGCTAAATTAGTCATTGTTGTGCTGACAGGATTTCCATCTACAAGGTTTGTTACCACTAGAGCTAAAGTAGTTTTCTTACTTGGTCTTCTCAGCTCAAATCTTGGGTCTGGATCTCCTGTTGATAAGTTACTTGTAGATCCTGAAACAACCTCACAAGATTTGTTAAAACAGTTATTAATAAATCAAAATCAAACAGCCAATCAGGACCAGAACCTTTCATACTATAACTGAAAGTTGTATTGGTTGACTCCTTAACAATTCTAGTTCTGAGATAGTATACTCTATAAGCCTTACCTTGGAAGAGTATCCAATGAAGTGTCCATCATCTGATTTCTTAACAAACTAGGCTATCTGATCTTTGGTATTCAAGATGGTGCAAGGACATCCAAATGATTTGAGGAAACCAATGAAAGATCTCCTTTTGTGCCATAACTCATAAGGATTCTTACCATGATTCTTAACTACTAAAACTCTATTTTGCACATAGCAGGCAGTATTAACTGCCTCTGCCCTAAAGGTGATGGGCAGTTTGGAGTTAGATAATATGGTTCTTGCAGCTTCAATAAAGTCTTGTTTCTCCTCTCAGCAATATAATTTTGTTGAGGAGTCCTAGGAGCACAATATTGTCTTGTAATACATTTTTCATCACAAAAGTTAAGGATTTGGTTCTTGAATTTAGTTCCTTGATCATATTTTATGGTTTACCTTATGATCACATTTATTCTCAATTTTCAGAATGAAGTTCATCAAGATCTCAGGAATCTCATCCTTAGTTCTAAGGAAGAAAACCCAAGTGAACCTTATGAAATCATCTGTGATCACAAAACAATACGAGGTCCTTCCTAGACATAACACACTGGTAGGACCAAAGAGATCCATGTGTAATAAGTGTAGGGGTGTAGTGATAGAGTTTCTTTCCTTTGACTTGTGAAACACTTTGTGTTGCTTTCCCTTCAGACATGTAACACAATGGTCATCACTTGTAAACTCCTTCTTTGGCATTATAGTTACCAAATCATTCTTAAGTAATTTATTCATGTTTTTAAAGTTTACATGACACATTCTTTTATTCTATAGGAAAGACTCATCACTATTTGCTTTTGATAGAAAGCAAGAAACTTCTCCTGAATATGATGTTCCTGCAAATCCATCTTGTACATGTTCCCTTTTTGAGGGCTCTGAGCAGGATATGCTCTTGCGGAATGACCACCGTAGGCTTGAGAACAATGCACTAATGCTTAGTAAGGAGCATGTTGTGTCTCTAATTGTTGGACCAAAAGAACCAATAAGGAAGATCAGAAAAACCTTTAAGTCCCACAGACATCACAACAACTGCTAAAGACTTTATCAGCTGATGGTGACAACAAGTGAAGACTTAATCAGCTGAAATACAAAGACTGAAGATATCAGCTGATGTACAAAGTCTGAAGACATCAGCTGAAGTACAACAACTGAAGACATCAGCTGATGTACAACAACCGAAGACATCAGCTGATATACAAAGTCTGAAGACATAAACTGAAGTACAAAGACTGAACACAACAACTGAAGACATCAGCTGAAGACATCAGCTGATGACAACAGCTGAAGTTCAAAGTTCAAGTCTGAAGTTTAAGTACTGAAGACTTCAGAGGTTGTCATAACAGTTGAAGAAGTACTCTTCAGTTGTTGTGATGGTTTTCCTTTTCAGTAGTTTCCTTTCCGTTGTTTCCTTTCAGTAGTTTCATTTTATATTTCAGTACTTTGTAAAACGTCTGAAGAGCATGTTCTTCAGAAGTTGTAGTTTCAGTAGTTTCTTTTCAGTAGTTGTAATAGTTTTACACTTGTATTTTGTAAGATGTCAACTGTTAGACATCTTCAGTAGTTTAGTCTCTTTCAGTAGTTTGTTGTAATAACGGTTAGATGTCACTGTCAAGTGACATCAGCTGATGTCATCTTTCCTATAAAAGGAAAGATGACCTAATTGTATCCTTGCCTAAGCATGTGTTGAATGAATATATACCTTTTGGCAGAAATTCTGTCTCTCTCTATAACCATACTGTTTCATTGATATATCGTGTGTGTTCTTGCTATAGTTTGTTTTAATTCGTACGCTATTCCGCTGCAAATCCAATCTAATTGATCAAACTAGATGCTGAGATCCTTTCAAATGGTATCAGAGCTGGTTAATCATTGATCGATTTCACAATTGATCATTGAAACTGCTCTTTAGACATCTACGTTTGAT
Organism: Flaveria linearis; assembly: GCA_024085815.1. Classification (NCBI taxonomy): domain Eukaryota; kingdom Viridiplantae; phylum Streptophyta; class Magnoliopsida; order Asterales; family Asteraceae; genus Flaveria; species Flaveria linearis. The sequence continues at coordinate 38,870,317 of CM044001.1, read as the reverse complement.
CGAATTAGCAAATTTGCAAGAATCGGTTATAGAGATTGAGTTTCTGCTGCTTCTGGTCATTCAATTTGAGGTTCTACGTGGTTTTGAGCTAGATTTACTGAAATTACCTTGAATTTGCTTGAATTTGTTCAATGGCGACACCAACAAATGATCCTCACAATACTGGCTCCTCAACAAAGCCTCTGATGCTTGTTAGGAGTGAGTATAACATATGACAACGGTGTATGCTTCATCACCTGTCCATCAACAACGCTGGTTGTTGGAAATCTGTGGTGCATGGACCATACAAGCCTATGGTGAGTACTCCGGAAACAAATGAGAGGGTTCTGAAGAAACCTGATCAGTATTCGGATGAAGATATGAAGATGTTCGAAATTGATGCTAAAGCCCATGGAATTCTGGCCATGGCATTGCCTAATGAAATCTATTCAGGGCTTATGCATCATGAAACTGCTCATGACCTCTGGGTTGCTCTAAAGGAACAATTTAGAGGAATTGATGAGGTCTTAGCAAACACTATGGAAATCCTCGCCCAACAATATGAGACATTCTCTCATAGGAAGGGTGAGACTCTGACTCAACAGTTTGAGCGATTCTCATGTTTGATTTTTGAGCTAAAAATGGTTAAACAAGAGTATTCAAACAGCCAGATGAACAACCGATTCCTTAGATCCCTGCCTGAGAGATGGGACACATACACTATTGTCCTATACTCTAGTGCAAATCTGAGCACTCTATCTCTCACCCAACTTCATGGGAAACTGCTTACATTTGAAAGAGAGATAGAACAGAAAAGGAAGTTGTCCTCATCTGGAAAGCTCATTGATGACTTTATATCAGGCAATACTGCACTGATAGCTCAAGAGTCAGAGTACACTGCATCAAAAAGTGCCTATGATGAGCATATTGATTTCTCTACTAATGCAAAACATGCTTTTGTTGGTGTGGATGGTAGTTAAGGTGGTAGCAGTGATAACTGGTGCTTTTTGATGGAAGATTTGAAGGGCATTCCAGATGATGATCTAGAAGAGATGGATATTTTGAGCCAAATGGCAATGATCAATATCAGATCTCAAAAGTTCTACAAAAGAACTGGTAGGAAATTCCCTGGTCTCTCTGGCAAAACCAAAGTTGGTTTTGACAAGAGCAAGTTGAGGTGTCACAAGTGCCATAGGCTTGGACACTTTGCTAGAGAGTGTAGATCATCTGGATCTAACTCATCCGCACCCTTTGTGACCTTCCCAAGCAATAGCTCACAAAACAAAGGGCAACATTCCACCAGTAATGGTCATCCATCACAAGCTCAGTCATCACCTGCATATTTTATTCCTCAAAGTCATATGCCATATCCTTACCCCTGCTATTACATGCTTCAGCCAAACCAAGTTCAAGCACCCATTGCTCAACAACCACATGCCCTTCCTGAGCCTCAACCATCACAATCTCATCAACAATCTCAACCTCAACAACACAGCTTTTTCACCCTAGGAGTTGTTGACTGGAGCAGTCTACCAGATGATATGTCTGGTCATGAACAACTGTTTCCTGGTGCTGGTCAATATGGTGGTGACAATCCCTTTGGAAACCTTGCTCTCATGGCCCTGGAGTCTGTTGATGGCTCATCTTCAAATGCTTCATCACAGGTATCACATGTATCTTCAGAGGCCAAATCCAAGTTGTGTTCTGATCCATGCATAGCCACATTTGCATCTATTAGAGAAGCAAATGTAGGTTTAATTAATAAAAATCTTGAGCTAGAGCAAGCACTTTCCAAAACAAAAGCTGATTTTGAGTCTGTTTTGCATGATAAAAATGATGAGATTTATAAACTAAAATGCCAAATCACAGGTGATAAGGCTAGGGAAGAGGTACTTCTAGAGAAGTATAAGGACCTCAAAGAAACACTTGCAACTACCCAAGTAGAGTGTGAACGCTGGGTAACCTCTTGCAAGGGTTTTGAAATGCTTCTCAGCAAGTAATCAGCTTCAAATGTGAAGTTTGGAATCGGTTATAATCACACTGCTCCTCTTACAGATTTTACTCCCAGGCTAGAAGTAGAATCTGAAGGAGAAAGCAATAACCAATCCACCTCATCATGTGATTCATCTTCTGATAAAGCACCAAAGTCAGAGGATGAATTCAGCATTAATTCCTCACAAAACCAATCAGCTAATGCTGAAACAACTAATGGTTCAAATGCTGACAGTCACATGATCAAAGAGTTGATCACTTCAGGTGTTGTCTCATAAAGTACTGAAAGTACTGAAGCATAAGTTACAACACCTGAAGACCAAAGCCAAACTACTGCAAGTACTGAAGGGAAGAAAACTGCAAGTAGAAAGGGTTTGAAAACTACTGAAGAAGATATCAGGAAAGCAAGTACTGAAAGGAAGAAAACTGCAAGTACTGATAGAAAATGGCTGAAGAACAAATCTTCAGTAGTTTCATCTTCCTTAGTAGATGATCAACTAAAGATGAAGAAGAAGCCATGTGAAATATGTGGCTTATTCAATCATCTTACTGATGATTGCTGGTATAGAAAGGGTTCCAAACTCAATCAAAATAAGAACATTAAAAAGAAGATTAATAAAATAAAAGATGAGTTTGAAACCAAGTTTGTACTAGCAACATCTCATCCTGAAACCCCAAAGTCCTTAAAGAAAGCCAAAAAGAAAGAAGGGGTTCATCAGGCAACAGCTGAGGTTGCTCAAAGGAAGATGGTGTAACACAGGAACCCATCACAGCCAAGAGCTGATGTGTCTGATGAGCTGAAAGCTGTAGCAAACAATCAGACACAACTTGTCATGATGGTTCAACATCTATTGGGGAGAGTCAACCAATTAGATGCTCCTGCGCTGAAACCACAGAAAAGGAAAACCAAGCCAAAGGAATCCTTTTCTACACCATCTCCACCACCTCAGACTGTCAATCATAACAACCCAGTTAGTACTAAATCTGTGATGAGAACAGACCTAAAACCAAAAAGGTTTGGGTCTCAAAAACTAACTAATTTGTTGTGATGAATGCAGGGTTCTTCAGCATGCCAAAGAAGCATCTGGTATGTAGACAGTGGAGTATCCATGCATATGACAGGGAGCAGCTCTCTTCTTAATGCTTATTCTCAAGGAAAGAAGGGGTTTGTCTCTTTTGGCAATGATGCAAAAGGTTACATCATCGGCAAAGGCTTTGTTTCCAATGGTGAAATAAGGTTTGATGATGTTAACCATGTGGAGAATCTCAAGTACAACCTCTTGAGTGTCAGTCAAATGTGTGATAAAGGCCATGTTGCACTTTTCACCAGCTAGAACTACAGGATTCTGTCATCCAAAGTTCTGAGTTTGATTGACAAGGTGTTGGATGATCATACTCTCCTGAAGGACAACAGGACAGGAAGAGTATATGCCTTAGATCTTTCTAAGAAAATTGATCTGAAAGGCCATACACAAAGTATCATTCCCTCCAATAGAAGAGCCAAAGTCCACTGCCTGCTTGCAATTATTGCATATGGATCTTTTTGGTCCTGTCAGAGTGATGAGCATGGCAAAGAAGAAATACTATCTGGTAATTGTGGATGATTACTCCAGATTTGTATGGACTTTCTTCTTGCACTCCATAGATGAAGCTGCACAAGCTATTATGAACTTTGTGTTATATGTTGAGAAACAATATTCCCTTCCAGTCAAGTGTGTGAGGAGTGACAATGGCACAGAATTTAGAAATCACACACTTGACGATTTCTACTTGTCAAAGGGAATCAAGAGGCAGTTCAGCATTCCAAGAACTCCTGAGCAAAATGGAGTAGTGGAGAGGAAGAACAGGACACTGGTTGAAGCTGCCAGGTTAATGTTGGCTGATTCAGGCTTGCCATTGACATTTTGGGCTGAAGCTATCAACACAGCTTGCTATTTGCAGAATAGAGTATTAGTAAATCAGAGGTTGATGAAGACTCCTTATGAAGTGCTACATCATTTGGCCCCTTTGATTTCATTTTTTAGAGCATTTGGGTGTTCATGTTACATTCTCAACACAAAGAATCCACTCCAGAAGTTTGAATCAAAGGTGGATGCAGGGTATTTTATTGGTTATTCATCTACTTGCAAGGCATATAGAGTTTTCAACTGCAAAACAAAGATGGTTGAAGAGACTTTGCATGTGAAGTTTAATGAATCTCCAAAGGACAAGATTCCACAAAACCCTGTGGAGTTATTTGATTTGGACATACTGTAATATGTTCCTTATCAGTCTCCAGCTGTTGTTCCAGTCAATAGTTCTCCACCTGGTGGTACAGATGATGATGCTGACAGTACTCACCTTTTCAGGTTTAGTGACCAACTGCCTGAGTCATCTAAACCTGATGCTCCTGTAGCTTCAGCAGCTCCATCCACAACAAATGCTGATGAGATTTCTGAATCCTCTACTTCATTTGAGTTGCTATCACCAACATGGTTTCAAGAATCTTCATCAACATCTGTTGCTGCTGAAGGTCCTACAAACACTTGCACAGACCTCATTGTTTATCAAGAGCTGAAGGATCATCCAATGTCTCAAATCATTGGTGATATCAATGCTGGAGTCTCAACCAGAAGTCAATTGTCTAATTTCTTCTTCTATGCTCTCTTCATCAGCCAGCAAGAGCCAAAGAACTATCATGTTGCATTAAGAGATAATGGATGGGTTGAAGCAATGCAGCTTGAGCTTCCTCAGTTCAAAAAGCAGCAAGTGTGGGAGCTTGTTCCTTTACCCCAAGGTAAGTGTGCAATAGGCACTAAATGGGTGTTTAGGAATAAAACAGATGAAAAGGGCCAAATTGTTAAGAACAAGGCCAGACTGGTTGCACAGGGGTTTGCACAAGAAGAAGGTATTGATTATGATGAAACCTTTGCCCCTGTAGCCAGACTGGAGGCAATTAGATTGTTCTTAGCTTATGCTGCTTTTCATAATTTTAAAGTTTTTCAAATGGATGTAAAAAGTGCATTTTTATATGGTAAAATAAAAGAAGAGGTTTATGTGTGTTAACCACCAGGTTTTGAGGATAATAAACATCCAGATTGGGTGTATAAGCTTGATAAAGCTCTATATGGGTTGAAACAAACTCCTAGAGCCTGGTATGAAACATTTCTAACTTTCATCTTCAAAATAATTTCACTAGAGGCTCCATAGATAAAACTTTATTCATTAAGAAAGTAGGGCAGCATAAGCTACTTGTTCAAATTTATGTTAATAATATTATTTTTGCATCCTCTGATCCGCAGTTGTGTGATGAATTTACAAACTTAATGCAAAAGAAGTTTGAAATGAGTGCCATGGGAGAATTACAGTTCTTTCTGGGTTTGCAAATCAAACAAAGGACTGATGGAACCTTCATTCATCAGTCCAAATATACAAAAGACCTTTTGAATAAGTTTGATTCACAAAACTGTAAGCCGTGTTCTACTCCCATGAGCAGCACCACACAACTAGATGTTGATCAGAAAGGTAAAGCGGTTGATGAAACCCTTTATAGATGTATGATTGGGTCTTTGATGTACCTTACAGCTTCTAGACCAGACATTATGTTTGCCACATATGTCTGTGCTAGATTTCAGGCTGCACCTAAAGAATCCCATTTGATTGCAGTCAAAAGGATCTTTAGATACTTGCAAGGTACTCAATCTCTAAGACTTTGGTATTCAACTGGACACTCTTGCAAATTAGTTGCTTTCTCAGATAGTGACTATGCAGGGTGCAAAGTCACCATAAAATCAACTTCTGGTGGATGCCAATTTCTAGCAATTGTTTAGTTTCTTGGCAGAGTAAGAAACAAACTTCAATTGCTACATCAACTGCTGAAGCAGAGTACATTGCTGCTGCAAGTTGTACATCCCAGGTACTCTGGCTTCAGAATCAATTGTTGGATTATGGCATTACAGAGACTAAGACAGCATTACTCATGGATAGTGCTTCAGCTCTTTGTATTGTTAAGAATCCAGACCAGCATTCTAGGACCAAACATATTGAGATCAGACATCATTTTATTAGGGATTGTTATGAAAAAGGTCTGATTGATCCAAAGTTTGTTCCTAGTGCTGATGAGCTTGCAGATATCTTTACTTAGCCTTTAGACCGTGCAACTTTTCAAAATCTGGTACTACAGCTTGTGTCATACCCCAAAAACGACGTTGAATATCGCAGCGGAATTATATATGCGTTAAGCATGGTGATGACATAGTTGGAAACCAACATGATATATAGGCAAACGTTAAAACATAAGCTTTAAAATTTCAACCACAGGATTTTGTCACAACATTTCAAAATAAGTAAACTTCAGTTTGTTTAACATCGATCATACACAAAGATCGTGTTTTTGCATAAATAGCCAAAATAAATCCCAAAAGATGCCAACTTCCACGTTTGCCCAAGCCCAGTTCATACCACCATCCATGCTCCTATGTACCTGAAATACACGCTTAAAAAGTCAACATAAAGTTGAGCGAGTTTCATGGCTTTTACAAAAACATTACATACAACTGTATCAGATATCAGTGACAAACAATGTGGTAAGTTGTAAACTAGCTAGGAATACAACTAAATGATAGCACCCGGAGCTATAATCAAACCAAAACATGAAGGCTTTACACAAGGTAAGCAATCCCATGAAACGAATTCAACATATATTCACTCGCATCCAAAACGCCTGATCAGAGCTACTGATCCCGAGTGTGGGCTGTCAAACCCAAATAGATCTACCAATATACACTGTGGCCTACCCCAAGGCTAATGATTATACGGGAAAGGGGGTATTCATGAACGACCTACATGAACACAATAACGAACCACCCATACTCAAGACTATCATACGAACACATACGAGTAAGCCACATAATCCTGATACAACGAACGAAAGCTATGTATTTCCCACACGATTTTGTAAAACAATAACAAGAAAAAAAAGGGGTCGTAGAAACTCACCTTGATCAACAAGATTGATAATACGTGCAATCACACCAACAGACGTCCAGTCAACCCTATTGGTGCCCTAAATACGATAGACACTTTTTAAAAATTGATACTCAAGTCTTGCAAGCTAGTTGTTCATCCAACCTACTAGACTTATATTATTTTCATAGAAAATATTTGTTTACGCGAGTAGTTGGTGACTATAACACTCGGTTAAGATCTTAACGAAAACGATAAATCACGCCTTACTTAGACACGTACTAATTAACAACCAAAATGTACAAATTATAGCCAAATAGCACATAAACACTCATATTTATATACATACATAAATCCTAAATCATATTTTCATCAATCAAACAACTTTAACAACTTGATATAAAAATCACTTGGCAATTTTCTACGCAATAATGACTATTTAGGCATCATAAAACATGTTCAAACGCACGTATCACTTTATGAACTAATTATACTTCATAAGGTTGTAAATAATACATATAACAAGTCCATAACTACTGATTAAACTCAGACCCATATTATGCCAAATTTTCATGCCAAAAGTTGACGTTCTTACGACTAGTTAAGCCTAAAACGTAAGGTAATGCATCCAATCACCAAGAATCATACATATTATCAAAAATACATTATTTACACATAAAATATCCTTGTTTTGTAGTCCTAGTTCCAGATTTCAATAATTCCTTTTATTCCATACGAAAATACCTATTCTAACATGCATTTTGACGTATATTTCAGCCATAATCGTTTAAATTAACCAAACAATGATCCATCCACTATCTAACATGTTTTCATGCTACATTATATCCCAACTTACTGTTCTAAACCATCCATAACAAATAACTTATTGCATGTCAAAGATCAAGTCTTATTTCATCACGTTTCGTAAGTAATGAACCAATACATGCATATATACATACACGACATCCATACATACATTAAATCTATCAAAATTCCTCATAAAAACACTAAAATATTATGATCTAAATCATCCATAATGTTATCCATGCTTGCATGTTCAAATCTAACCATAATCCTTCACTTTTTGCAAGAACAACACCCAAACATCAACCTACACACATGCATGCATACGGTCATCTATACACACACCTAATACATGTAAAAACTTCATCAAAATGTCATAATAGATTATCCATAACAGATTTCACACTTAATACCACTTGCATGGACGATCCAACAACAACCACGCATCATCAAGTGACAATCTAGCATCCAAACTTTAACATACATACATGCATACGTACGGACACATACATACACATATTTATCTCGTTTTCACATCATATTTTCTGTTTTAAAACAGGTTTTTCCCAAAATCCTACTTGGATGAACAATCTACAGCTTTTAGATAGTTATTTTTGTATAAAAACGTAGCTAAAACGTAATATTAAGGTTACCTTAGTCCTAGCAAGTTGTTTTCACGAAAAAGAGCGTAGAATGATGATCTTTCTTCTTGTTTCACCACCAACGAGTCTTCTTTTGATCTAGTATGCTTTCACCTTGAGATCCAAGTGATGATCTTCAAGAAAACGTGACAAAAAAACGAAAATGAAGGTGTGGTGGTGGTGTGGCCGCGGATTTGGAGAGAAAAGAGGGAGAGAAAGAGTAAAATTTCTAGAAATGAAGTGGAAGAAGTGGGAAAAGAGAGGGGGAAGGGGTTTAAAGAGGGGAGGAGAAGGAAGGGGGGGAGTGGGCGGCCAAGGGCAAGGGGAGGGGTTAGAGGGGTAGTCGAACGGTCATTTCAACATTTCTTCCGTCACGACCCGACTTTCGAAACCCGAACATGTTAAATTCTAATTCCTTGCGAAATTCTAGTCCAAAACGACAATTTACATGCCCTATATCTTGGTTTTATCATCCAATTAGGCATTTTATTATTTATTCGCTAGATTAAGCCATCTCGCCGTATTAAGGCGTGTAGAAGCTGTTATCAGGTTTTCTCGTCACGATAGTCGTTTCCTCACATAATAACACTAATATTAGTGTAACTAAAATTACATTAGGCCAAATTCTCACTTTTACCTATGACGTTAATATTTCTTTCCCGGTCGGTTCGTAGCGGCGTTTATTTTCAGACATTCGCCGGACTCGGGTTTTCATGATCGAACACGCATGGAATAGAAACGTAAGCACACGTAGGACTCTAATCAACCTTTATATTAGTTTATCTAGTGCTATATATTCTAAAACAAGACTGAGCATAGAAATCAGGATCTAGGGTTTCTAGAGAAATTACCCGAAAATTGAGGGTTGTCACGGCCTTCCTTCCTTAAAGAAATTTCATCCCGAAATTTTTCTAAGAGGTAGGGTTACGATTTTTCTTGAATAAGTGCGGGTATTCTCGTTTCATCATGTCTTCCCGTTCCCAAGTATACTCAGGTCCATGTCTCGAGTTCCATCTCACTTTCACTAGGCGAATACGACTACGTCTAGTCTTACATTCTTTCCAATCAGTAACCTCAACAGGTTCTTCACGAAATTGAAGTTTATCATCAAGACAAACCTCTTCCGGAGAAATAACAGGCGTTTTATCAGACAAACACCTCCTTAGATTGGACACATGGAACACATTATGCACACCTTTCAATTCACGTGGTAACTCTAGACGATATGCAACGGGGCCTACACGGGCTATGATCTTGTATGGACCAATATAACGGGGGCTAAGCTTGTCATGCTTGCTAAAACTAACAACTCCTTTCCAAGGTGAGACTTTCAGCAGAACTCCATCTCCAACCTTAAATTCCAACGGTTTCTCCTTCGGTCGGCATACTTTTTCTGTCTATCCTGTGCGACTTTCAATCGATCCTTTATCTTAAAGATTTTGTCTGTTGTCTCCTTGATAATCTCAGGTCCTATCATTTGTTTATCACCAACCTCACTGCAACATAGTGGAGAACGACATTTTCTCCCATAAAGAGCTTCGAATGGTGCGGCCTTCAAACTTGTTTGATAGTTGTTGTTATAGGAAAATTCAGCTAACGGTAGGTAAGTATCCCAACTACCACCAAAATCCATTACACAAGCACGCAACATATCTTCTAAGATCTGAATAACTCTTTCACTTTGACCGTCACTCTGTGGATGATAAGCCGTACTCATATCTAGCTTTGTACCTAGGGCTTTCTGCAATGCTTTCTAGAATCTTGATGTAAAACGGCTATCTCTATCAGAGATAATCGAAATCGGTACTCCATGCCGAGACACAACCTCTTTGAGATAAATGCTAGCCAATTTCTTCATAGGATAGGACTCTCTAATAGGTAGGAAATGTGCCGATTTCGTCAAACGATCCATAATTACCCAAATGGTGTCATAACCACTCCTTGTGCGGGGTAATTTCGTGACAAAATCCATAGTGATACGATCCCATTTCCACTCAGGAATCACTGGTTATTGGAGAAGTCCAGACGGTTTCTGGTACTCGGCTTTGACTCTTGCACAAGTCAAACATTTACTAACGTACTCAGTAATATCTCCTTTCATATTTGGCCACCAGTAATGTTCCTTAAGATCCTTGTACATCTTATCTGATCCTGGGTGAATCGAATATCTAGACCTATGAGCTTCATCCAGTACCAATTTACGCAAATTTCCCGTACGGGGTACCCATATTCTATTCATGAAGTATAACGTATCATCAGACTTAGGTACAAGTTCTCGAATCATTCCATGGAGATTTTCATCCTTCAATTTCTCTTCTCTCAAGGCTTCACGTTGAGCGTCACAGATCTGAGCTGTGAGATTTGTTTGGATGGTCAACCCTAATGCACGCACATGCAAGGGTTTCGCACGCTCCTTTCAACTTAAGGCATCGGCCACAACGTTGGCCTTACCTGGGTGATAACGAATATCACAGTCGTAGTCATTGAGCAATTCCACCCAACGTCGTTGTCTCATATTAAGCTCTTTTTGTTCAAAGATGTGCTGGAGACTCTTGTGATCTGTAAAGATTGTACACTTCATACCATATAGGTAGTGTCTCCAGATCTTGAGTGCGAAAACTACTGCTCCTAACTCCAAATCATGAGTCGTGTAGTTCTGCTCATGCACTTTAAGTTGTCGGGATGCATAAGCGATCACTTTATTGTTTTGCATCAGAACACATCCTAGTCCATGATGCGAGGCATCACAATATACCACAAATCCATCAGTTCCTTCAGGAAGTGACAAAATAGGGGCACTACATAACTTTGCCTTGAGCAATTGAAACGCTTCCTCTTGCTCCTCACACCAAAGATACTCCTTGTTCTTCTGTGTCAATGCAGTCAACGGCTTTGCTATCTTTGAGAAGTTCTCAATAAATCTCCGATAATATCCTGCCAATCCAAGGAATTGTCGTACCTCGGTTGGGTTTCTTGGTATTTCCCAATTCTTAATTGCTTCAATTTTGGCGGGGTCAACGTGTATGCCTTCAGCATTGATGACATGTCCAAGAAATTGAACTTCTCGAATCCAGAACTCGCATTTGGAAAGTTTTGCATACAACTTCTCGTTCTTTAGTAACTCCAAAAGCAACCTTAGATGTTGTTCGTGTTCCTCCTTAGTTTTCGAGTACACAAGTATGTAGTCTATGAACACGATTACAAATTTATCCAGATACGGTCTGCACACCCTATTCATGAGATCCAAGAATACAGCAGGGGCGTTTGTCAACCCAAAGGGCATGACCATGAATTTATAGTGACCATATCACGTTCGAAACGCTTTCTTTGGAACATCTTCCTCAGCAACTCTCAACTGGTGATACCCAGAGCGTAAATCTATCTTCGAATAGTAACTCGATCCTTGCAATTGGTCAAACAAGTCATCTATTCTTGGCAAAGGGTAGCGGTTCTTGATGGTTAACTTGTACAGTTCTCTGTAGTCGATGCACATCCTCATCGATCCATCCTTCTTTTTCACAAATAAGACTGGCGCTCCCCAAGGCGAGAAGCTTGGTCTTATAAATCCTTTATCCAACATTTCCTGCAAATGCTTGGATAATTCCTGCATTTCAGGTGGCTCTAACCGATATGGAGATCGCGCAATTGGCGCTGCTCCTGGTAATAAGTCGATTTTAAATTCAACTTGTCGTTGCGGCGGCAATCCAGGCAACTCCTCAGGAAACACTTCCGGTTAGTCGCGCACTATCGGTATTTCCTCTAGCTTCTTCTCCTCGGCTCTCGTGTCGATTACATGGGCTATAAAAGCTGTGCATCCTTTCCTTAAATACTTTTGCGCCTTCATCACATTCACAATCTTTAATGGAGCACTTTCATCACCTTGAATCTCTAATGGCTCTCCATTTTCGAGGGGCAACTTGACTACTTTCTCATGACATACAATTTCAGCACGATTCTTCGATAGCCAATCCATCCCTATTACAACATCGAAACTTCCCAATTCTATAGGCAAAAGGTCAATTCTAAACGTGTGGTCTCCTAAGAGTACAGTACAATCGTTATACACCTTGTTAGTTTCTATCAATTTCCCATTAGCTAACTCAATCGAGCACTTCTTATTCAATTTACTAGATTGTGAGTCAAGGAAAGACTCGAAGTTTCTAGAAACAATACTTCTATCGGCTCCAGTATCGAATAATACGTAAGCATAACGGTTATTAACTAGAAATGTACCGGTGACAACGGAGGGATCCTTACGGGCTTTCTTCGCCTCCATCACGAATGCTCTGCCACGGGCTTCCTGTTCCTTCAACTTAGGACATTCCCTCTTAAAGTGTCCAAACGCTCCACATTCGTAACAACCTTGGTTCTGACCTTCTTTCCTCTCATTCATCTTTACTCGACAATCTCTTATTCGGTATCCAAACTTTCCACAGCGTTCACATATGTTGCAGGGGACGGTATGGTAGTATTTTCATTTGTTGCACTTAGGGTTAGGTCCTTGGTTTCTCTTTGTTTCATTAGTAGTATACATCCTGCCAGGGCCTCTTTTCTTTAGATGGAAGTTTCCAGAACGACTTCCTGAACCTTCAGACCATTCCTCTTTCCAGAATAAACTGAATTCTCCTTCTCCATTGTATTCTCAGAAATTTTCATTGGCTTCTTCCCTGTGCTCGCTTTCCTTAACGTTCCCATTCGTACAACATCATCGGTCAGGGTATGTGCTAGCTGCACTACTTCCTGGTAAGTAGTAGGGTTCGATGATGTCACCATGCTACGAATCTGAGGCACCAATCCCCAAATGTAGCGTTCAATTCTTTTGTACTCAGGGGTTACGAGATGGGGTACAATCCTTGCCATTTCATTGAACAGTGTAGTGTATCCACAAACATCTGCTCCTTCCATCGAGAGGTTCCAAAACTCGGCTTCAACCTTTCGAATCTCATTACGCGGGCAATATTCCTTTATCAACAAAGCTTTGAATTCGTCCCAGGTGAGTGCATAGGCAGGCACCTCACCTAAAGCTTGGATTTGTGCATTCCACCAAGTTAACGCCTCATCTTGGAGTGAACTTGTTGCATACTTCACGCGTTGAGCTGGCGTACAGTTGCTGATCATCATAACTGCTTCCATCTTCTCTATCCAGCGGAGAACTCCAACTGGTCCTTCTATCCCAGCAAAATTCTTTGGCTGGCATGCTTGGAAGGTCTTGTAGCTGCATCCTTCATTTTGGTTCCCTTGATTCACATTATGTTGGGCGACGGTAGCTTGAACGTGTTGCGAAATCAATTGAGCTAATTCCTCAGCAGTTTGTGGGAGTGGGTTTCCGTGGGTTTCCAGTCTTGGAGCCATGGTTTTTCTTTTATAACATAACAATCATAATGTAAGTGAGTCGATATATCACGTAATATCCAAATCAGTCACGTATGTAAGCAAAGAAATTTTAACCTTAACGTCATAACATAACCATTTATCATATTTCATTCATCTCAAAAATTAACCCAAAACCAATGTTACTTGTTTTTCATCCAATGTCAAAAGAACAACCTGGCCAAACCAAAATACTGGGGCGGTTAAATGCCATCCCCTAACAAGTACATGTTTTTAAGCGAGTTAATAAATTGTTTCACGCAACAATTACAATGATGAAATGAAATAGACAAACTGGAAATAAGACAATCATAGGAATCTGCGCCTAGCTTCTGGATAGCTCACGCCAAAGTAAACTCCTGAACGTGCAGCAACCATGAGAAGCAGAACGCAAACTACCATCAGTGGCATGGTAACCCTCACATGCTGCTCCATTACTCGCACACGGCGGTTCGCATCCATCTCCCTAACTCTTGAGGCATCCAACCTCATCCTGGTCACATCAGCAGTTAGTGTCACGTCCTCGATCCTCGCTTCAGTAGCGACCAACTTCCTCTGCATCTCACGCATCTTCTCCTCCAACAGTTGAATCCTGTGATGCATCTGTGCATGTGCATCAGCAGCTACTTCCTTCTCTCCTTCTAACATATCCAGTCTACCATCTAGCTCATCCAGCCTATCATCACTAGCTTTACCATTCGTCATCTCCAGTGAGTCTAACCAACTCTCAAACCGAACACACCTAGCAGCTAGTAGAGTACAGTCCTCTCCATCGGCTGCCTCGTCAGAGGTAATGCTCTCGAGTCAGATGACTCTCTAACTCCTCTAATCATTGGTATACCCTTTTCATCAGTCCACCTCTGAACTCGATCTCCTAACCATTCCCATTTCCTAGTCACATATGCACGAGTCCTCTTAAGGGGTCGCTTGACAACATATCCTACTGTCTCTCCATCTTCATCCTTATCAGTAATGGTCCTCTTTTTGGGTGGTAACACTGCCTTTCGTGGAGTGATTTTCATCCTATGTTCTTCGGGGAATAAACGAAATGACCTATGCGATGGAAGCATTCCTACAGTACTAGCTCGAATAGGAGTGCTAGCTCTCTTTCTAACTTCACTAGTAGACAACTCATCCTCCTTAACCACATCCCTACACTCATCATCACTATCACCCTTAACTTAACCATCCCCACAAGATCCATCATCACTAGATTCACTATCCCCAGAACTATCGTCACCATCATCACTATCGCTAGAGTCATCAACACCATCAACCCTAGGAACTACAGGCTCTGTCTCATCTTCGGATGGGACTTCAATGGGCTCCTCTTCCTCGGACTCCTTGATCCACCCATTCCTGTTACTAGGATCACTAGCATGAGGTGACATAGCGGGTGCAAAGGCACTGGGATCAGCATAGAAACTACAAGTAAGTGATGATCTCTTAACCTGCGGGACCTTAGGCTCCTGATCCTTATCACTCGAGTTTGTCGACATCTATGACAAAAAGGGTAATTATACGATATTAATGTTTTATCTTGCATGTGATCACGAAATCATGCAACAAGTAGAATATTCCAAAGTCAACTCATATGTAAGCTCTTACGCATGCAAACAATTTCATCATATGAATTCAAACCCAACATAGCACTTACGTATGCTAAACAATATCTCATATGGCATTCAAATTAAAATGTAAGCACTTACGTATGCAAACTATTTCATCATATGAATCCAAACTAAACATAGCACTTACGTATGCTAAACAATATCTCATATGGCATTCAAATTAAAATGTAAGCACTTACGTATGCAAACCATTTCATCATATGAATCCAAACTAAACATAGCACTTACGTATGCTAAACAATACTTACATATGCAAACCATTTGATCATATGAATCCAAACTAAACATAGCACTTACGTATGCTAAACAATACCTCATATAGCATTCAAATTAAAATGTAAGCACTTACGTATGCAAACCATTTCATCATATGGCACCTAAAGTATGGCATACTTAATTCAGGCAATTTAAATAAAATCATACGTCTACTAAGGGCAAGTGGTATGAACACGCCTTTTCCCAAAATCCCCAAAACTTTCTTCTTTTATGAAAAGTTATAGTCTAGATAAAAATTTTCTTATTAAAAAAATCATTTTCTAGTTCGCTATAACCATTGGCTCTGATACCAACTTTTCTGTCACACCCCAAAAACGACGTTGAATATCGCAGCGGAATTATATATATACGTTAAGCATGGTGATGACATAGTTGGAAACCAATATGATATATAGGCAAACGTTAAAATATAAGTTTTAAAATTTCAACCACAGGCTTTTGTCACAACATTTCAAAATAAAGTAAACTTCAGTTTGTTTAACATCGATCATACACAAAGATCGTGTTTTTGCATAAATAGCCAAAATAAATCCCAAAAGATGCCAACTTCCACGTTTGTCCAAGCCCAGTTCATACCACCATCCATGCTCCTATGTACCTGAAAAAAACGCTTAAAAAGTCAACATAAAGTTGAGCGAGTTTCACGGGTTTTACGAAAACATTACATACAACTGTATCAGATATCAGTGACAAACAATGTGGTAAGTTGTAAACTAGCTAGGAATACAACTAAATGATAGCACCCGGAGCTATAATCAAACGAAAACACGAAGGCTTTACACAAGGTAAGCAATCCCCACAAAATGAATTCAACATATATTCACTCGCATCCAAAACGCCTGATCAGAGCTACTGATCCCGAGTGTGGGCTGTCAAACCCAAATAGATATACCAATATACACTGTGGCCTACCCCAAGGCTAATGATTATACGGGAAAGGGGGTATTCATGAACGACCTACATGAACACAATATCGAACCACCCATACTCAAGACTATCATACGAACACATACGAGTAAGCCACATAATCCTGATACAATGAACGAAAGCCATGTATTTCCCACACGATTTTGTAAAACAATAACAAGAAAAAAAGGGGCCGTAGAAACTCACCTTGATCAACAAGATTGATAATACGTGCAATCACACCAACAGACGTCCAGTCAACCCTATTAGTGCCCTAAATACGATAGACAGTTTTTAAGAATTGATACTCAAGTCTTACAAGCTAGTTGTTCATCCAACCTACTAGACTTATATTATTTTCATAGAAAATATTTGTTTACGCGAGTAGTTGATGACTATAACACTCGGTTAAGATCTTAACGAAAACGGTAAATCACGCCTTACTTAGACACGTACTAATTAACAACCAAAATGTGAAAATTATAGCCAAATAGCACATAAACACTCATATTTATATATGTACATAAATCCTAAATCATATTTTCATGAATCAAACAACTTTAACAACTTGATATAAAAATCACTAATTCATGGCAATTTCTACGCAATAATGACTATTTAGGCATCATAAAACATGTTCAAACGCACGTATCACTTTATGAACTAATTATACTTCATAAGGTTGTAAATAATACATATAACAAGTCCATAACTACTGATTAAACTCAGACCCATATTATGCCAAATTTTCATGCCAAAAGTTGACGTTCTTACGACTAGTTAAGCCTAAAACGTAAGGTAATGCATCCAATCACCAAGAATCATACATATTACCAAAAATACATTATGTACACATAAAATATCCTCGTTTTGTAGTCCTAGTTCCAGATTTCAATAATTCCTTTTATTCCATACGAAAATACCTATTCTAGCATGCATTTTGACGTATATTTCAGCCATAATCGTTTAAATTAACCAAACTATGACCCATCCACTATCTAACATGTTTTCATGCTACATTATATCCCAACTTACTGTTCTAAACCATCCATAACAAATAACTTATTGCATGTCAAAGATCAAGTCTTATTTCATCACGTTTCGCAAGTAATGAACCAATACATGCATATATACATACACGACATCCATACATACATTAAATCTATCAATATTCCTCATAAAAACACTGAAAAATCATCCATAATGTTATCCATGCTTGCATGTTCAAATCTAACCATAATCCTTCACTTTTTGCAAGAACAACACCCAAACATCAACCTACACACATGCATGCATACGGTCATCTATACACACACCTAATACATGTAAAAACTTCATCAAAATGTCATAATAGATTATCCATAACAGATTTCACACTTAATACTACTTGCATGGACGATCCAACAACAACCACGCATCATCAAGTGACAATCTAGCATCCAAACTTTAACATACATACATGCATACGTACGGACACATACATACACATATTTAACTCGTTTTCACATCATATTTTCTGTTTTAAAACAGGTTTTTCCCAAAATCCTACTTGGATGAACAATCTACAGCTTTTAGATAGTTATTTTCGTATAAAAACGTAGCTAAAACGTAATATTAAGGTTACCTTAGTCCTAGCAAGTTGTTTTCACGAAAAAGAGCATAGAATGATGATCTTTCTTCTTGTTTCACCACCAGCGAGTCTTCTTTTGATCTAGTATGCTTGCACCTTGAGATCTAAGTGATGATCTTCAAGAAAACGTGACAAAAAAACGAAAATGAAGGTGTGGTGGTGGTGTGGCCGCGGATTTGGAGAGAAAAGAGGGAGAGAAAGAGTTAAATTTCTAGAAATGAAGTGGAAGAAGTGGGAAAAGAGAGGGGGAAGGGGTTTAAATAGGGGAGGAGTGGGAAGGGGGGGGAGTGGGCGGCCAAGGGCAAGGGGAGGGGTTAGAGGGCTAGTCGAACGATCATTTCAACATTTCTTCCGTCACGACCCGACTTTCGAAACCCGAACATGTTAAATTCTATTTCCTTGCGAAATTCTAGTCCAAGACAACTATTTACATGCCCCATATCTTGGTTTTATCATCCAATTAGGCATTTTATTATTTATTCGATAGATTAAGCCATCTCGCCGCATTAAGGCGCGTAGAAGCTGTTATCAGGTTTTCTCGTCATGATAGTCGTTTCCTCACATAATAACACTAATATTAGTGTAACTAAGATTAAATTAGGCCAAATTCTCACTTTTACCTATGACATTAATATTTCTTTCCCGGTCGGTTCGTAGCGGCGTTTATTTTCAGACATTCGCTGGACTTGGGTTTTCATGATCGAACACGCATGGAATAGAAACGTAAGCACACGTAGGACTCTAATCAACCTTTAGATTAGTTTATCTAGTGCTATATATTCTAAAATAAGACTGAGCATAGAAATCAGGATCTAGTGTTTCTAGAGAAATTACCCGGAAATTGAGGGTTGTCACAGCTTGGTCTGCTGCAGCTGGAATAATTGACTAATACTGATGCTCTCAGGTCACAATTACTGATGAGCATTAGTATACAAAAGTCAAAAATAAGTACTGATGAGTTATTTTGTCTTCAGTATTTTACATATCTACTGATGTGTTATAACTACTGAAGGCTAAAATACTTCAAAGTACTGAAGTACATTATTTGTTAAAAAGAACTGATGTGGTTACAACTATTGATGTCTATTTCTCCCAAATAAGTACTGAAGAACAAATTTTGTCTACAAGTACTGATGTGTAATCTTACACACAAGTATTGAAGACAACATTTGTTCACTAGCTAGGAAGAATAAATATTCACAAGAGCTGATGACCAATGAAACATCTAAAAAATCAGACAAAGTTTGATGAGTAAGTGTTAAGGTCAGAATGAAACAACTGAATTGACGACAACAGCTGATGAGTAACTTTACTCTTCAGCTGATTCAAACAACTAATGTTTCATTTCAAAACAACTGAAGGACAAAACCATGTCTTCAGTAGTTTACAATTACTGATGACTAACACCAAGTCCTCAGTTGTTTATAACATCTGAAGGACAAAACCATGTCTTCAGTAGTTTCAACTACTGATGACTAATACCAAGCCCTCAGATGTTTATAACAACTAAAGCCGAAACCATGTCTTCAGTAGTTTATAACTACTGATGACTAGTACCAAGTCTTCAGTTGTTTACATCCTCTGAAGGTTAAAACCATGTCATCAGTTGTTTAAAACAACTGATGACTAACACCAAAACCTTCAGTCGTTTTCCTTCAGCCGTTCATATCCATACCCTATAAATACCTAACCCTAACTTTAGAGTTTTTCATTCTCTCATAAACCTAATGTTCAAAAACTCTGAAACCTCTCTCCTCACATTAATGGCGACCATGCAGCTAAAACCACGACACAACTGTGTTGCCTACCTTACCAAATCACCCTTCTGGACCAAGTTTGATAATGCCATTGATCTAATGGTCCAGTCTCCATACAAAACGGCCTTTCTTCTTAATCCGACCATCTATGCCGAATCCCTAAACCAGTTCTGGACGAACGTCACCCTTACCACTGGGGAGAATGACACCGAGGTCTCTCTCCAGTCGTTCGTCAATAACCAAAAGGTGGTCATCACTTCTGCACATATTCACCAAACCATAAATTTGGATGATGCCACCTTCATCTCTGAGCATCCAAAGGGCACAACCGATCTATCTTTTTCCCACCATGGATACCAGGGTGACCTTAGTGCTTCTACCATCCTTAAGAAGCACTTCCATGATGCCGAATGATTGATCTTTCACATGGTCAATGTCTGTCTTGCCCCTAAAACATCCTCATGGGATCAAATGTCAGCAGGTGGCAACAGGTATTGTTTTCTATCCTTGAGCAACAAACTCTTAATTTTTATGAAATAATATTTTTAGAGTTAAAAGATATGGCTATGAAGCCTTTGGCTAACTGATGGATATTATATCCACGGTTCATCATGGCCATCATAGAAAGCAAGCTTCAACCTGAGGGACTTGTTGGCCTTGGAGTCCCTGCTCCGGCAGTATTGCCTGAGGTATACTCCAGGCACAACTCAGACCAAACTCTCAAACAGGCTGCCAAGCTGCTAAAACCCAAGCAGCGGGAACCCACAGCCTCCACCTCCAAATCCAAAGTCCCCTCCAAATCCAAAACCAAAAAGCCCAAAAAGGCTACTCAGGGAGATGAGTCCCCTGAGGATGCCCCTGCAACACAAAGGCAGGAAGTAATTCCTGGTATTAATCCCCAGTAATTACAAGGATTCAACCAGACTCAACCGCTCAGGCATCCTCTCAACAGGAGCCTGAAGCAACCACTTCCGATGCAGCCAAACATCTGTAACCTTTCTCACTTGAGAAGGTTACCATTGAGGAGCACCTCTCTCCCTAAGTGTACACAGATTCACCCCAATCTCCCACTACAACCGCCCCAAAAAGCCCTACATTTATCATTGCAAAAGTGCTGACTCAGCTCAACACTCCTCCCTCTCCCCAAGCACCTATTAAAACTGGGAAAACCCCAACCAATGAGAGGGGGGAACCAAGTGTTGTTTGGAACCCCCAGCATAGGGATTACGTTCTATCTTCTAGTGTGGCAAAGAAGATAGGAACATCTGGTGAGGCTGCCACTCTTCCTGATTCAGCACATGAACAGGATGCAGCTATAACATCTCTAAGTCCTCACCAGAGGCAACTGCTGATGATGGATCCTCTCCTGAGGCAGGAAGTCCCCAGTTCCAAGACAAAGGGGCACATGTGATCACTGAGCCACACTCAGCACATGTACATCCTGATCTAATCAGGAGGTCAGGTGATTCAGCTAACACTGATGATGACCTGGGTTTCTTTTATGATGTTCTTGCCTAGAACACTATTCTTGAGGTGAGGTGAGTAGACTCAAAGAGCTACTTGCCAAAATGACTCAAGAATCAAGTCCATCTGCCACCATTCACCAACAGATGGCATCTTCCTTTGAAGGTCCCCCAAACACAAAGCCACTCCTAAAATCTAAGCCACCAGCCCTGTTTTCAGCACTATTTCTCAGGGACAGAACCCCTGAGCAAATGGCTGCTCTCTTTCAAAATTCTCTGCCTCTCATCACACCCATCATCACTGATATAGTGAATAAAACCCTTGATGAGAGGCTTACCTCAAACTTACAAACCCTGGTGGATGATGTTATGGCTAAAAAGCTTTCTGACAGTCAAACCCTGAAACCAATGCAACCAAAAAGGGGGAGACTCAGTCAGTGAAACAATCAAAAGAAAGAGAGTGGAGGAAAATATAGAGAAAGACGTAGAGAAGGAGGTGGAAATGGAAAGGGAGATGGTAGAGGAGACTGGGAAGGAGAGTGAGAAGGGAAAAGAGAAGGAAAAAGTGACTTAAAGTGAGAAAGACTTTCATGTAACATATAAAAAGAAGAAGGGTGGAGAAGAAAAGAAGGAAAAGGAGCTAGCAGTGCTTGTCAAGGAAGCTGATGCCCAACACAGCAGATCAATGGATAAAATCATTGATCAGCTATTTAGGCAAGGCTTTGACACTGCTGAGCTAGATTCTAAGATAAGGAAATTGGAGGTACAAGAGATTGAAAGCCGATGGTCTGGTCATAGTGAACAAGAGAATGAGAGATTAGAAGCTATGGCCAGATTCATTTCGAAGTATCTGGGGAGATCAATCCCGGAAGTCAAATCTTGGTCCAAGGACAGCATCTTGGCAATAACCACCAAGATTTGTTCATTTGAGGCATTCACCAAAGGGCTGATCATAGAAGCCCTAAGTGAAGCAGGTGCTGGGAGCAGGACTGAACTAGCCAAGCAAACCAAAACCTCTCTAACATCCAAATTGCTAGAACCGCCTGCCCAATCTCCCACACCAAAACAATCCACATCATAACCCATAAAACCAACTCCCTTACCCACAAAACCAATAGCCGATGATGCACCCCAGAAGAGGAAGAGAAGGGTGTTGAGGCTTGAAGAAGAAGATGATGATGATGATGAAGATGAGGACCGGCTGCCAATTTCAGCTGTCATTCCTTTGCCGAAGGCCAAAAGTCACCCTTCAACAATTACTCCTGAGGTCCAAAGGCAAATTGTTAAAGTGAAGCTAAAAGAAGAAGAGCTTCACAAATAACATGATGAGGAATTGTTGAAGAGGGTTGACAAAGCATTGCTGCCACTTCATTAATCATAAACATGAAGAAACATGCTCAGAGACTATACACTCTCAGACAAACATTTCAATATCAAAAAGAGAGAGTGAGGGTTTGGCCTAATCCCAGGGTGTCTCATAGGATTCAGAAGAAAGATATTCCACAGAGATACAAGGGCCAGGTAAAGAAGATCATAGATGAAGTGATCACACTGGCCATTGTAATATCACCCTGGGAGATCCTTGAAGACTTCAAGAAAGCCTATAAAGCTAATATACCCCCACAAAAGATGCTGGAGAATAGAGGCTTGAGGAAGTCAGGAAGAATGAGCTCCAGTTGTTCCTAGAGACTAATCACCATGTTGAATTTGCTTACAGAGTAATAACAACTATGGAGCTTAAAAATAGGAAATAGATGAAATACCTCTCTGAGTATTACGGGCCGGAGTCACTCTTGAGGGAGAAGCAGAAGAGCTTACCATGGAGGAACAAATATTCTTCCTTGAGGCCTACACAAGAGAGTCTATAAGACTCATAGTTGGGAAGTAGGCTTCATGGATGGGGTAACAGCTATGTGTCCAGTTCCCCAAGACAGAGTTCCCATCCATCCTTTGATGATCTTACTTTTTGAAGCCTCTTCCCAGGCCTGTGCTGATATGGGTCATTTCTAAGCTGATCTAGAAGACAAAGACCAATCTTTCTGCCAAATAAGTGGGACATCAAATAAGCTTAAAGGTTTTGGCTGCATTGGTTCAGGGGGAGTTTGTTGGACCAAAAGAACCAATGAGCCAGATCAGAAAAACCTTAAAGTCCCACAGACATCACAACAACTGCTGAAGACTTTATCAGCTGATGGTGACAACAACTGAAGACTTCATCAGCTGAAGTACAAAGACTGAAGATATCAGCTGATGTACAAAGTCTGAAGACATCAGCTGATGTACAACAACTGAAGACATCAGCTGATGTACAACAACTGAAGACATCAGCTGATATATAAAGTCTAAAGACATCAACTGAAGTACAAAGACTGAAGACAACAACTGAATACATCAGCTGAAGGCATCAACTGATGAGAACAGTTGAAGTTCAAAGTTCAAGTCTGAAGTTCAAGTACTGAAGACTTCAGAGGTTGTCACAACAGCTGAAGAAGTACTCTTCAGTTGTTGTGATGGTTTTCCTTTTCAGTAGTTTCCTTTCAGTTATTTCCTTGCAGTAGTTTCATTTTATATTTCAGTACTTTGTAAAACGTCTGAAGAGCATGTTCTTCAGACGTTGTAGTTTCAGTAGTTTCTTTTAAGTAGTTGTAATAGTTTTACACTTGTCTTTTGCAAGATGTCAGCTGTTAGACATCTTCAGTAATTTAGTCTCTTTCAGTAGTTTGTTGTAATAATGGTTAGATGTCACTGTCAAGTGACATCAGCTGATGTCATCTTTCCTATAAAAGGAAAGATGACCTAATTGTATCCTTGCCGAAGCGTGTGTTGAATGAATATATACCTTTAGGCAGAAATTCTCTCTCTCTCTATAACCATACTGTTTTATTGATATATCGTGTGTGTTCTTGCTATAGTTTGTTTTAATTCGTACGCTATTCCGCTGCAAATCCAATCTAATTGATCAAACTAGATGCTGAGATCCTTTCACTAATCACAAAATTAGGATACACTCCGTAGATTATACCCAAGCTCCTTGACAAAGTTTACCTTCTTAATGTTGAGCTTATCATTTATGACCCTGCCCCTTACAATGATGTAACCACCTGAATCTCCTCCAAATGCAACTGGCCTTCCATCAATCTTCTTAAAGTTTTAAAGCAAAGAGCAATTGCTTGTCATGTGCCTAGAACAGCCACTATCAACGATCCATCCATTTCCTTTGGTCTTTAGTTACTCCTACACAAAAAAGAGATGGTTAGTTACATTTGAAAACCTTAGCCTTATTGGTCTTAGGCTTGTCATAGTGAACTGAAGACAATGCAACAGTAATTGATCCTATATGCAAGCTCTGAGGATCATTTGTTGTTGTTGATGAAGAACTTTCTGTCACATGGTCTTCCTTTATCTTCCACACCGTCTTTGGAAGACTAGACTTGACCTTCAATGCTTCAGAAGTTTTGATAACTTCTGAAGTTTTGGAGACTGAATCTTCGAAAGAATTTGCATCCACTGCAGCAGACTTCAGTACTTCAGAAGCATTCCTTTCTTTCGAGATAAATTTTTCTTCCGAAGGAAAGTTTTCACTTGTATTCTTATTCACTTTGGAGTTTCCATAAGGAAGAGATTTTCCTTCTGAAGCAACGTTCTTCTTCATCTTCTTAGAAGTTTTCTTCTTAGTCATGTGGATAGTGCTTTTGGGATTGTAGATACAATCCTTAGCAAAATAAGAAGTACTACCACACATGATGCATTTAGTTGGCTTTCTTCTGAACCACACATGATGCATTTAGTTGGCTTTCTTCTGAGAGTCTTCTTCTGAGTAGAAGGCTGAGCTTGATCACTTACCACTTCCTTTTTAATCTTCATAGATGATGCAGTAGGCTTCTTAGGGTGAGGCTTGCTTTTTGAACTGGATGGTCCAGGATGTGCAGTAGTGGTGCACATTTGATCTGCATTCTCCTCTTGACCAGGATGATTTGGACATGAAATAGGACTCTTGGTACTAGAGTCCTTGGTTGAGTCTTCAGTCTTCACCACTTCAAAACCAGTAGAGATGAATACTTGTTTGTGCTTGGAGTTGAAAGTTGCTTTGATCTCTTGGGCTTTCTTTGACTTTCTCTTGGCTGCCCTGATCAAATTCTTTCTTGCAGACTTAGTCATCCTTGGTTATTTTCTCTCATCAGGAGAATAATGACCCTTCTTATTATGATCCTCTTCACTCACCACATATCCATCTTTCACTCCTCTCCATCTTCATCCGCTTCTTGAATGGGATCTATGAAGAGAAGCTCTTCTTAACATGTTCCATATCTTGGAGATCTTGCAGATACTAGTGTGTATGGAATAGCTATCTTAGTAGATCCCATTCCTTACTTGTTCTTGCCACACCCTCAAAATCCACATGTAGAGTTTTACCACGAGGCGTGTGAACAAACCAGGATCACAGTCACTAGTTACTCAGAACGACACTATATGCCACAATCGAAACAAAACCAATCAAAGTTCAAAAGTTTAAAACCATGCGGAATCGTTTTGTAAATAAGACAAACCCAAAGTAATAACATGCATAATATGGCAAAACACGCTCCATTCCAATGTTTAAAACCCATAATTAAAAGACAAACAACTGTGTCTACGAAATAAAGTCTTAGGATGCATGCTAGACCCGTGTTGTGCTCCTAATGGCAAGCTGAGTTATCGACCTGTGAATAGCATACTAAAAATGTCAACACGATGGTTAGTAAGTTCAAGAGTACGTGTTCAAATATAAACAGTTTAACAGTTGTGATATATAAGCAGTGTATTGTAACAGATAGCTAATCTATTAACAATAAATATTAACTCATAGTGATTTCGCAATTGAAGCTGACTATGATAAGTTTTTGCCTCCTGTCACGACTTACCAGGTCGTGAAAATGTTCATTAGGACAACTTGCACCCGTGTGACCTCGAGTCACGCAGGTGGGGCTCATCAGACCCAGTAGTACTACCCAAGTTTTTCCTCTATTCAATATTAACAATTCCAAAGTGTGAGGACTTTTCCATGGTAAACAGCACTATATCAATATTATACACAACTTAAATATATAAAGCGTTTGTAAAATTACCAGTATGCTATCTCCTCCAAAAGAGATTAAGTAAAGAGTGGGGCATGAACTCACCTGATATGCATAACGAATACTTAGGGTTTACTTGGAAGAAAGAGTGGATAGACAACCTTCAGAGGTTACCTAGATCACGTAAGTACCTGAGTACGTATAAACAGAGAACATGTGGAACCCTAAGTACACTACAACCAAAGACTCAAGGTTCCAGAAAACAAACACGTTTGACCCACTTGACCCGTTTGACCCGTTGGTGACATTATGCATTATAAACCATTTAAGCAAACATAATCACACATCATACATGGTTATCATTCAAATGGATCACATGTGATGATACATTACCCATAGGTATTACTTAGATCATCATACCACCAAATATCATACAAGTCATGCAAGTCCCTAACAACTAGCATGCTCAGTGTAACTATAACACAACTAGTGCATCATACAACGATCAAATCATGCATGAGATATTCATATGACCTGTAACTACGAATTCTCATAACCAAGCCAAATAGATAATTAACCAATTAAACATTCATACAAGTCACATTCATTCACCAAGTCCATGACATTCAACATACACCAAAATGATCAATTTCCAGCCCCAAACATGATGCCCTTATTACTAATCCACATTCAACATCGTACATGATCATCAAATTGCATAAATCACACATGATCAATTAGGCATTCCATACAACCTAATTAACAAGTTCTATCACCTTAGAAATCATCCATGAACATACTAACATGCTCCTAATGTCCCAAACATGCTCAAACTATCATCCTTCAAACTTTGTGCAAATAAAGTTTCCCTTTTGGGAAAGTACATCCCAAAATCTATCAAACACCTAATGTATTCATGAATTCATTAATAATACACCAATTCAAGTTCATATCAACATCTAAGCATGATCAACAACATCCAAATATCATAATTCACCAACCTTCATGATCAAGTTTCTACTTTTGGAAATCTATGAACTACAACATTCATTCTTAGTTTTCTAGCATCCATATCAACAATCTAGCACACATATATCATTATAAACACTTCAACAACATCAATTCATCATCAAATCATCATTTCATGAAAAATAAAGTTACTATTCTTAGTAACCTATGATCAATACATCAAAAACGTAATTTTCTTGCACAATCGACTTTAACTAGCATATATACAATCTAACTAACATACTAGCATCATCAATCAACAAACAAATAACATGATTCGACATCCAATTGCAGTTTTTTGAATGAAACCTTCGGCCACAATCAAAACACATGAAAAGAAACACAAACTAACCTTTAAATCGCAAAAGGAACAAGATTTGATGTGGCTAACTTGTTGTATTGCTTGGAACTCGATCAATTTCATGGCTATTTGCTTGTTCTTGGCTGATTTCGAAGTGGAGAGGGGAAGGGGATGGTTGTCGTGGCCGAGGGGTGGGATTAGGGTTGGGTTTTTGTTTTTAATTTTATTTAATTACTCATAATTACCCTTTAAGCCCTTGTAACTTGTATTTTATAAAAGTTAGGTTTTAAATAGTTTTTAAAAAGGTTTTTAACTAGTAAACACAATTATTATTAGTCACAAATAATAATCTTGCATAATTTTTCCTTGACACACAACATATGAAATAAATATAACAAGTTGTCACGTTACACGATTAATTTCCTAATTAGTATTTAAAAACACGCAAATACATAAGCATAATACAATAATCACATTATTAATTAGATTATTATTAGTTTGTCATTATTAATTATTTTAAATTCACCAACGTTTAATGACAACTAGTGTGTGCTTACGACACGTTTACGCAAGACTTAACGGAACTAACGGAGTTTGGTAACAGAAAATTACTGGACGTCACATTATCCCCATATTGAAAGAATTTTCGTCCCGAAAATTGCGTTACATGGTGAGTGTTCCATCACTGGTCTACTGCATTGGCACAAAGAAATCAAAATCTAGTGAGTTTTGGATGAGTTGTCACATCATCCCCATGTTGAAAGAAATTTCGTCCCGAAATTTAAATCAATACCTTCGTCTGCAGGCATCGTCTTTTCAAATAGTTGAGGATACTTAAGCTTCATTTGATTTTCACGTTCCCACGTGAATTCTGGTCCACGTCACGAGTTCTAATGAACTTTGACTATGGGTATCTTGCTTTGCTTAAGTGTTTCACCTCATGGTCCATCACCTCGACTGGTTCTTCAATAAAGTGTAATTGTTCATCCACTTGAACTTCCTTTAGCGGTACAACCATTATTCCATCAGTTAGACACTTCTTTAGGTTCGAAACGTGAAATACATCATGGATTCCACTTAGCGAATCAGGTAGGGCTAGTCGATAGGCCACTGAACCTATTTTTTCCAATATCTCGAATGGTCCAACATACCTCAGATTTAGCTTCCCTCGCTTGCCAAACCGAACTAAGCCTTTCCATGGTGAGACCTTCAATAAGACCTTGTCACCAATCTAAAACTCTAAGGGTTTCCGTCTCTTTCAGCATAACTCTTCTGTCTGTCTCGTGCTGCAACCATACGGTTTCGTATCTGCATAATCTTCTCAGTTGTCTCATGGATTAACCCGGGACCTGTTAGCTGACTATCACCAATTTCAGCCCAGCAAACTGGTGATCTACATTTTCTCCCATACAAAGTCTTGAAAGGTGCTGCCTGTATGCTAGTGTGATAGCTGTTGTTATATGAAAATTCCACCAATGGCAGGTGAACTTCCCACTTATTCCTGAAATCAATCACACAAGCATGTAGCATATCTTCCAATGTCTGTATGGTACGCTCACTCTGGCCGTCAGTCTGTGGGTGATAAGCAGTACTCATATCCAATCGTGTGCCAAGAGATTTCTGTAGTGATTGCCAGAAGTTTGACGTGAAAGGAGCGTCACGGTCAGAAATAATCAAGATCGGTACACCGTATCTCCAAACGATCTCCTTAAGGTATAGTCAAGTTAATTTCTCCATCTTGTCAGCTTCCTTAATTGCAAGAAAGTGAGCAGACTTTATCAACCGATCCACGATAACCCATATCGTGTCACAACCAGTATTAGTCCGGGGTAACTTGGTAATAAAGTCCATGGAGATTTGTTCCCATTTCCACATGGGTATCTCGGGGTGCTGTAACAGTCCGGATGGTTTTTGGTATTCCACCTTTACCTTCGAGCAGGTCAAACACTTGCTCACATACGTAGCTACATCCGCCTTCATGTTAGGCCACTAGTAGTGCGCCTTTAGGTTATGATACATCTTGTTAGATCCAGGATGTATGGAATACTTAGATTTATATGCCTCACTCATAACTAAATCCCTCAGATTTCCATAGACAGGCCCCCAAAGTCTATCCATGAAATAACGAATTCCATCTTCTTTCACCTCCAGTTGTTTATCCATCCCCCGTAATAACTCAGACCTGATATGTTCTGCTTTTAAGGCTTCTATCTGTGCTTTCTTAACTTGTTCAGGCAGTGGGTACTGATTGTAAGCTGTAAGGCATGCACCCATCTGGGTTTACCTGTTTCCTTCCGGCATAAGGCATTGGCAACCATGTTCGCCTTTCCCGGATGATACTTGATAGCGCAATCATAATCGTTCAGTAGTTCCACCCAACGTCGTTGCCTTATATTCAACTCCTTTTGCTCAAAGATATGTTAAAGACTCTTGTGATTGGTCTAAATAGTGCACTTGGTACCGTACAAGTAATGTCTCCAAATTTTTAAGGCAAAAACTACTGCACCCAATTCCAAGTCATGGGTGGTATAATTCTTCTCGTGAACCTTGAGTTATCTCGAGGCGTAGGCTATCACCTTACTTCGCTGCACCAAGACACAACCCAATCCTTGAATGGATGCGTCACAATACACCACAAAATCATCTGTTCCCTCTAGCAGTGCCAATATCGGTGTGCTACAGAGTTTATGCTTTAACAGTTGAAAAGCCGATTCTTGACTCTCATCCCATTTGTATGCCGTTCCCTTGTGAGTCAAGGCTGTGAGAGGTTGTACGATCTTAGAGAATCCCTCTATGAAACGTCGATAATATCCTACTAATCCAAGGAATTGCCGTATCTCACTCGGCGTTTTGGGTATAGCTCAATTCTTTATTGCCTCAATTTTAGCAGGATCAACATGTATCCCCTTCTCATTAACAATGTGACCTAGGAATTGCACCATTCGTATCCAAAAGTCACACTTAGAGAATTTGGCGTACAGTTGCTCATTCTTCAACAGTTCTAAAATCAATCATAAGTGTTCTTCATGATCCTCCTTGGTCTTAGAATATATCAGTATGTCATTGATAAACACAATAATGAACTGATCGAGATAGGGTTTGCACACGCGATTCATGAGGTCCATGAACACAGCAGGTGCATTAGTCAACCCAAAAGGCATGACCAAGAACTCATAATGACCATAACGAGTACGGAACGTAGTTTTGGAGATGTCTTCTTCTCAGACTCTAAGTTGATGATAACTAGATCTCAAGTCAATCTTCGAATAATAACTTGATCCCTGAAGTTGATCAAACAAGTTGTCGATACGAGGTAAAGGGTATCGGTTCTTGACTGTGACTTTGTTTAACTCCCAATAATCGATGCGCATCCGAAATGTGTCATCCTTCTTCTTAACAAAAAGGATAGGGGCTCCCCAAGGTGAGGTGCTAGGTCGAATAAAGCCCTTATCTAAAAGCTCCTGAAGTTGTGATGACAACTCCTGTAGCTCGTTTGGTGCTAATCAATAAGGTGCCCTAGCAATCGGGGCTGCGCCGGGAGTTAACTCGATCTAGAATTCCACTTGGCGGTGAGGTGGTAGTCCAGCAAGATCCTCTAGAAACACCTCCGGAAAGTCACGTACTACTGGAATGTCCTCCATTTTCCTTTCTGCCGGTTGCTTATCAGTGACGAGTATCGGAATGGCTAAATGACCTTTTCTCAATAACTTTTGTGCTTTCATGTACGAGATGATGCCTATCACTGCACCACTCCTACCACATCTGACCGTAAGGATCTCGTCACCAACAGGAATCCATATGATTTTCTCGTGGCATATGACTTCCACTTGCTTATTAGAGAGCCAATCCATGCTTATCACCACGTCGAAACTCCCCAGCGTAACAGGCATAAGATCTATAACGAAAGTATGACCAGCAAGCTCTATCTTACAAACTCTAAGGACATACATTACATGAATCTGTTTACCATCGGCCAATTCTACGGTGTATTTAGATTCTAAGGCAGAGGGCGTATCACTTAAAAGGTTACAGAACTTTAAGGACACAAAACTTCTATCGGCTCCAGTATCGAATATTACCGTAGCAAAACATCCATTAATAGAAACCTACCAGTAACAGTCATAGGGTCATTTAAAGCCTCACCTGAGCCAATGACGAAGGCTCTCCCTTTGGCTCCATTGTTGTTGCCACCATTACCATTGCCATTGCCATTATTGTTGTTATTGCCATTGTTGTTGTTGTTCTGGCCACTATTATTGTTGTCATTCCCATTCTTCCTCAGTTGTGGGTAGTTGCACTTGTAATGCCCTTCCTTCCCGCATTCGAAACAGCCTTTGGGAGTCTCCTGAGGTTGTTGTGGCTTCCTTAACAGTTCACCACGACAGTCCTTGGCAGCGTGTCCAATCTTACCACAGCGCTAACACTTGAAATTGTCACACCTTCCCACATGGGGGTAGTTACACCGAGTGCACTTTGGATGTTTACCGCCATAACCACTGGGTCCTTAATTGTTTGAAGTCGTCTGGTTGAAGTTGCGGTTGTTATCGAACCTTCGTTACT
Organism: Flaveria linearis; assembly: GCA_024085815.1. Classification (NCBI taxonomy): domain Eukaryota; kingdom Viridiplantae; phylum Streptophyta; class Magnoliopsida; order Asterales; family Asteraceae; genus Flaveria; species Flaveria linearis. The sequence goes on along the minus strand of CM044001.1, from coordinate 38,838,001 downwards.
GTTGAGTTGGCTGTTGTGGCTGGGATTAAGGTTGACTACTGGAAGATGATGCCTTGTTTCTGGGACCGTCCTATTTTCTTTTATTGTCGGGCACGCTCGCCATAACGCCCCGCTTTGGTAGTCATCCCTGTTCCACCGCTTGATCAGTTAGCTTATGAGCTAACCGGATGGCTTGTTGAATAGTGCCAGGGTTGGAAGCAGTCACCATGCTTTGAATTTCGGGTACTAATCCCCGGATGTAGTGCTAGACCCTCTTATGCATTTCGTTCACCATTCCCGGGCATAGAGTGGCTAGTTCTTGAGTTTGGGTGGTGTAGGCCTCGATTTTCGAGCCCTGCATCTTAAGTTGCCAGAACTCCATCTCCAGCTTTTGTACTTCATTTCGAGGGTAGTACTCCTCTGTCATCATCTCCTTGCATTCAGTCCATGGAAGCTTATTTGCCATAGCTTGCCCTAATATTTGAACTTGCATGTTCCACTAGGATAAAGCGGCACCTTCCAGGGTCCCGGTGGCATATTTCACCTGATCAACAGGTGGGCAGTTGCATTTGGAGAAGACAAACTCTGTCTTCTCAAACCATCGTACCAATCCTACAGCCCCTTCAGTCCCGCTGTAGGTGTGTGGCTTACAGTCCATAAAGGACTTATAGGTACACACTGGTGGTCCTGTTTTAACACAACAAACATTGATCAGATCTCCTATACAATTAACCAGGATATTTGATTTAACTTTCTATCATCGTTTACCTGCTGGCTGTCCCGGCTGGGCAGCAGCCACTACTGCCTGAACATGTTCCTTTATCAGGGCAGCTAATTCAGCAGGGGTCATGTTTATGGCACCGCCATGGTCTCCAGCGTCACGTCCACGTCCGCGCCCAAGCCCTCATCCACGTCCATATCCACGGGGGTCCATTTTTCACTTTACATTCACAAATACAATACTGAGTAACATCAAACACATTTTTCTCATTGAAGTACAGTAAACAATAAGAAATAATGAATCATCACAACCACAACATTCATAACAAAAATGATAACCAAGACAAATAAATTGTAAATGAGTCACAATGTATTCACCAATGTCAAAATTTAAGTTTGTCATTCGGGTGGGGAAACAACCCTTCCCACATAGGTTTCAAAAGATAGAAACACTACATAGTCTAAGTCATATAAAGGAAATCAATCGACAACATCTGACCCATCGTTGTCATCTTCCATCTCCTCCGGTTCCTCCTCCTCGGGTTCCTCCACGGGTTCCTCCTCCTCCTCGGGGGCCTCCTCAGGATCCTCATCCTCAGGGTCCTCTGCAGGAGCAGGAGCTATGGCTATCTGAAACGCTTCCAATTGGGCTTCTAAGGTAGCAATTTTGTTATCGGCTGCTTCATCCCGCTATTCCTAAGCAGTCATGCGTCCTCTAAGCGCTATAAAACCATCTTCCATGTGGTGACACCCATTTAGGGTCTTCCCGTGTCACTCCTCGAGTGCATCTAGTAATGTCGTAGTTTGTACACCTCGTGTTGTAGTGTAGAGTTGTCACTTGTAAGTCGCCTGACTCATCGCTGCTCAATATCCAGTGCAGCCACCAGTGCAGCAATCACTTGTTCATTGGACTGCACCGTCCATGGGAGTGAAGGCATTGGCTGATCAGCGTTATTCCTAGTCCTGGGCCTCGGGACAGGTACACGCTCCTTATACATTATGTGGTCTACGAACTCGGGGTAGAAGCTCCAGTTTCGTGGGGGGTCACGTTCAGTCAAGGCAAAGGGTTGATCCCAATAAATTTCTCCTCGAGGATAGGCTAGACGGGGCCAGTCAGGTCCATTGTTGGGTACAGGTGCGGGAGGTGGGGGCTCAAATCATGTAGGTGATGTCGGTCGCTTACCCGGAGCTCTTGACAATGATGCCATGCTGCAGAGAATGCGATGTGTATGCCAATGAGTATACAGTAGAGGAAATAAGGAACAAGTAACTAACTGTGTGCAGTTATAGTCTAGTGTGTATGCAACCTTGTTCCCTATAACCAATGGCTCTGATACCAATCTGTCACACCCTCAAAATCCACGTGCGGAGTCTTACGGTGAGGCGTGTGAACAAACCGGGATCACAGTCACTAGTTACTCAGAACGACACTATATGCCACAATCAAAACAAAACCAATCAAAGTTCAAAAGTTTAAAACCATGCGGAAGCGTTTTGTAAATAAGACAAACCCAAAGTAATAACATGCATAATATGGCAAAACACGTGCCATTCCAATGTTTAAAACCAATAATTAAAAGACAAACAAATGTGTCTATGAAATAAACTTTTAGGATGCATGCTGGACTCGTGTTGCGCTCCTAATGGCAAGCTGAGTTATCGACCTGAGAATAGCATACTAAAAATGTCAACATGATGGTTGGTGAGTTCAAGAGTTGGCGTTCAAATATAAACAGTTTAACAGTTCTGATATATAAGCAGTGTATTGTAACAGATAGCTAATCTATTAACATTAAATATTAACTCATAGTGATTTCGCAATTGAAGCTGACTGTGATAAGTTTTTGTCTCCTGCCACGACTTACCAGGTCGTGACAATGTTCATTAGGACAATTTGCACCCATGTGACCTCGAGTTACGCAGGTGGGGCTCGTCAGACCCAGTAGTACTACCCAAGTTTCCCCGCTATTCAATATTAACAATTCGAAAGTGTGAGGACTTTTCCATGGTAAACAGCACTATATCAATATTATACACAACTTAAATATATAAAGCATTTGTAAAATTACCAGTATGCTATCTCCCCCAAAAGAGATTAAGTAAAGTGTGGGGCATGAACTCACCTGATATGCATAACGAATACTTAGGGTTTACTTGGAAGAAAGAGTGGACAGACAACCTTCAGAGGTTACCTAGATCACGTAAGTACATAAGTACGTGTGAACGGAGAACATGTGGAACCCTAAGTACACTACAACCAAAGACTCAAGGTTTCAGAAAAAGACATGTTTGACCTAGTTGACCCGTTTGACCCGTTGGTGACATTATGCATTATAAACTATTTAAGCAAACATAATCATACATCATACATGGTTATCATTCAAATGGATCACATGTGATGCTACATTACCCATAGGTATTACTTAGATCATCATACCACCAAATATCATACAAGTCATGCAAGTCCCTAACAACTAGCATGCTCAGTGTAAATATAACACAACTAGTGGATCATACAACGATCAAATCATGCATGACATATTCATATGACCCATAACTACAAATTCTCATAACCAGGACAAAATAGATAATTGACCAATTAAACATTCATATAAGTCACATTCATTCACCATGTCCATGACATTCAACATACACCAAAATGATCAATTTCCAGTCCCAAACATGATTCCCTAATTACTAATCCACATTCAACATCATACATGATCATCAAAGTGCATAAATCACACATGATCAATTAGGCATTTCATACAACCTAATTAACAGGTTCTATCACCTTAGAAATCATCATGAACATACTAACATGCTCCTAATGTCCCAGACATGCTCAAACTATCATCCTTCAAACTTTGTGCAAATAAAGTTTCCCTTTTGGAAAAGTACATCCCAAAATCTATCAAACATCCAATGTATTCATGAATTCATTAATAATACACCAATTCAAGTTCATATCAACATCTAAGCATGATCAACAACATCCAAATATCATAATTCACCAACCTTCATGATCAAAAGTTTCTACTTTTGGAAATCTATGAACTACAACATTCATTCTTAGGTTTCTAGCATCCATATCAACAATCTAGCACACATATATCATCATAAACACTTCAACAACATCAAATCATCATCAAATCATCATATCATGAAAAATAAAGATACTATTCTTAGTAACCTATGATCAATACATCAAAAACGTAATTTTCTTGCACAATCGACGTTAACTAGCATATATACAATCTAACTAACATACTAGCTTTATCAATCAACCAACAAATAACATGATTCGACATCCAGTTGCAGTTTTTCGAATGGAACCTTTGGCCACAATCAAAACACATGAAAAGAAACACAAACTAACCTTTAAATCTCAAAAGGAACAAGATTTGATGTGGCTAACTTGTTGTATTGCTTGGAACTCGATCAATTTCGTGGCTATTTGTTTGTTCTTGGCTGATTTCAAAGTGGAGAGGGGAAAGGGATGGTTGTCACGGCTGATGGGTGGGATTAGGGTTGGGTTTTTGTTTTTAATTTTATTTAATTACCCATAATTACCCTTTAAGCCCTTGTAACTTGTATTCTATAAAAGTTAGGTTTTAAATAGTTTTTAAAAAGGTTTCTAACTACTAAACACAATTATTATTAGTCACAAATAATAATCTTGCATAATTTTCACTTGACACACAACATATGAAATAAATATAACAAGTTGTCACGTTACGCGATTAATTTCCCAATTAGTATTTAAAAACACGCAAACACATAAGCATAATACAATAATCACATTATTGATTAGATTATTATTATTTTGTCATTATTAATTATTTTAAAGTCACCAACATTCAACGACAACTAGTGTGTGCTTACGACACGTGTACGCGAGACTTAACGGAACTAACGGAGTTTGGTAACGGAAATTTACCAGATGTCACAGTTCTAATAACAAATCTTTACATGTAAGGATGAGGATAATAATGTTCTTGCAGTTCTCTTATTCAAGAACACATTTTTCTGTCATGGCTTTGTTAATCACAAGTTTAGCATGGCATTCAGTTAGCTTGGTAATGAGATCTTTAATTTTAGTCTTGTAATTTGTGTGCTCATGCTTAAGATTTAAAATTGTTTCTCTAGATCTTCTATCTTAAGTTTGTAATCATTTTCAGCTCTTTAAAATCAGCTTTTAAAATATCTAAGGACTCAAGGTCAGATCTCGTTTCCATGTTATAGGACCTATATCTATTTAATTTAGCAATGCATTTAGGAATACAAAGATGTTCTAATACCTTGGCTTCTTCATGATCAGCCATCATTGTTTGGTTTGGAGAAACATCTTCAACCTAAAAGCGCCAGTCAAAGCCTCCTTCTTCAACAGCAACTGCAGCTTTTTGTTTGGGTTTCTCAGTTTGTGGAGCTCCATCAGTGTAGTTTGATCTGGGTTGTGCTTGGCCACCATTTGTCCTTGGTTCCTTGTATTCCCAGCAAAGTGTCCTATTTGGTTACAGTTGTAACACTTTACTTTGCTTTTATCCAGTCCAAACTTTCCACTAGTTGCATTGCTGGAAAACTTTCTACCTATCCTCTTGTAGAACTTCTTAAACCCGTGAGTGAGAAGAGCCATTTGCTAGACTACCTCCATGTACTCCAAATCATCTACATGGATATAATCCAAGTCTTAAAGAGTGAAAAGAAAGTTGACACTGCTTTTATCAACAAACACAAAAGCTTGAAAAGAGCTTGTCCCTTGGAATAGGCTTCCTTGGATGTAGCTTTCCCTTGGTGTCTCCGAGAAGGTGAGGAAAGGACCATTTTGTGAGTTTTTTGGGTAGCAGATAAGATGATATTGTGGTTCTCTATAGTCCCTTTTAGCCACATGAAGGGTTGAACTCTATTGATTGTTGGAAGAGTTGTCTGATGGATTTTACATGTTCACTTCCATCTGGTATCCACTAAGGATGCCATACAACTATATGAGATTAAGGGTTTTAAGGTTTTTAGTTCTCTTAATGATCACACAATCACGAGTCTATTTTCTGGGAAGAGAGGACGTGAACTTCCTCATAATTTCCCTATTCTCAAGATTTACTCTAACATCCATTAGAGTATCCACAATCTTAACATACCTGAAGTATTGTTGAGTCATGGTTTCACCTGTCTTCTATGTGAAATTCTCAAACTGCTACTTCAAAAGGTCTTTCTTGATTTCTTTTGCTTCAGTAGACCCCTCATACATAAGCTTCAGTGCATCACAGAGTTGCTTTGCAGTTTTGCACTTCTTGAAGCCTGAGTAGATAAAGTTAGGAAGGGCAGTTTGGAGAGCAGTCATGGCCTTCTAATCTAAACTAATTTTCTTCCAGTCTTCTTCTGAGTAGTCAGCCACTTCCTTTGAAATCATACCACCACCACCACCAGCTGAAGTGGTGCTTGGTACATGAGGTCTTAAGACAATAGATCCCCACATCCTACTATTTTGAAATTGGATGAAACTTTCCATTCTTTAGGACTAAGTATCAAAGTCATCAGGAGTAATTAGCGGAGATTTCTTCATGGTACTGGTTTCCATATCATCCTTGGTAAGTGCTGCCATTTGAGTTGTTAAGTGTTTTATGAAACTAAAGGGATTTAAGATAGTGAGATCTTACAATCAAGAGCCTAAAATGCTCTGATACCAATTCCAAGACCATTGAAGGGGGTCAATGCAACAGTTTCACAATGAGGAGAGACTTAGAACACTTAAGAAGTCAAATAGGAAACCGGATTATGATGATACTAAGAACATAAGTAAAGATACTAAGAACACAAGTAAAGAGACAGAACAAGAACAAGAACAAGATTATGTGGTTTTCAAAAATTATTTATATTGCTCTCAAGTTCTTTTACAAGTATTAGAAAGCATAACTCTAAAGACAATTACATGAGATACTTTATACTACATCCTATAGTCGGCCATACTTTAAAGGCCAGCTGAAACCACTAATCTAGACAACAAGATCAATGTAGAAAGTTATAGACAAAGTACAAAAGTAGAAAGTTATAGACAAAAGACCTTAATCTATAGTTTGAAAAAAGTATGGACTTTTCACCAACTCATATAAGTTGGTGAGTCTTTAGAGATGCTAGTAAAAAGTGGTTCAGCTTTTGTCAAAAGGTGATTCAGAAAAAAGCATGTCTTCTTTGTCTTCGAAAGAAATCGGTACTTGGCTTTGGAAGACTTTGTCTTTGAAGCTTCGAAAGACTTCATTTTTGGCTTTGGAAGATATGGTCTTTTGGCTTCAGAAGATTTGATACTTGGCATAATTCACTGAGTTGTATCAAATCTTCTGAAATAACTTTCTTGTACTTCATATATGCATGCTGAGAGTTCTGGTTGTTCTTTGGTTGCATCATCCTTTAAGTATATTCCTTACATAATATGCATGAACTTATGATGAGATCGTTTTTTACACATGACTCATGGAAGTAAATTAGACTCATGCCAAGGTATATTACTATTTGGAAAGCTAGAACGATAAACACACAATAAACACCTGAAGCTATACCGTGAAAAACCAATGATATTATTAAGTTAATGTGAAAGATGGTTTGGGCTCCCATCAAGGCTACTCAAACCTATAAACTTTTGGAAAGTTAACATGATACACACATGATAACCACCTCAAATCACCTTATGTAGCAACAGTTATGCAAATTCCTCAACTTATGAAAGTTCTAACATGAGTACATGAACCATAAATATATGTATGATTGATAGTTACACATATACAAAGCTAGGAAATTTTCATAACAAACACAATGGTTTTCTTAAACATATGGATAACACTGCACACTTGTTCAACTTTACTAATACTCAACCTCCATTGACAATTCCTAGTTAAATTTCATAAATCACACACTAATGTGTGCAACTCATGAATAGATGTTCTAACACATGGTTTTCCAACATAATATGGTTCTAGCACCCATAAGATTCAATATTTTCTTAAGCTAAACAAGCACACACAATCATTGAAGAGCATTCATAATTTTGTAATAACCATTGACCTAATCATCACCAAGAGATACATACAAGATGTCAAAGTATGCTAAGATTCATCTAATCTAATGATTAGGAGTGTTTAGTCCATAAGGCCTACAAAAACCACAACCAAACTCATAAACATGCAAGAAAACATGGTAGATCTAGAGATTTTCAAATGAAGATGTGTAGAGGTAGGTTGTATGGTGTTGAATTCTTCCTTAGAGCAATTGATTTTCAGTCTTGGTCATCTTTCTTTAAAAATGCTTAAAAGTCACTTGGAGGATAAAGGGGGCTAGGGTTTCCTGTTTTACTACTTATTTTTCACAAATGAGGTTCAATTTTGACTTAAAAGGAAAATGTGTGCCGAATATGATCATGTCTAAATTGACATGGCCGTGTCATCCATCAAACTTGTAATTCTTGAACATTCTGACATGACCGCCAGAATTCGGTATGGCCATGTCATAAGCCAAACTTCAACAATTTCACTTAATTCTTTAGTTTTTCCAACAAAATCACCAAGTCACCAACTAACCTACATAAATTCAAATAGAACTCAATTAAGTATTGATCCAACTAAATTTGCAATAAAAAACGCTTAAAAAGAGGGATGATATGCATTATTAACATGTATATTTATTCATATTTTCATAGTTACTATACATGATCAAGTTCACATAGTTCATCGATTTATATTTGTAAGGCAAAAAGTTTTTAATTATTACAATTATGAGTAGGAGAATACTTTTCACTACACCAAAAACATTCACCTCAGGCTCCCTTCTCCTTTGCCTCCTTAGAAGACACTTTTTGAATAGGTTTGATCATTTTAGTAGATGGTGGAGTAGGGAGTAGTGACAAGGTGTCCCACCCCCCGCTGATAGCGGAAACACGGGGAATGCGAGCTAGACGGGATCGTCATAACACATGGTATATGATAGAGTAGCAATAAAAATATGATGACAAGCATGTCATGACGACACCCGAACACAAATGGAGACTTGTGTCGTGTATAATCAATGTTCACGACAGCATAGTCATAAGCACATCATAAATGATCACATAAACATTAATGTAATGTAAATTCCCATAACTCGGGAACAAGTGTTCAAAAGAATGTTAATTGTTTAGTGGACTGCAACAATGTACAAAATGTATGTTCAGTCTCCAAAATGCATCCTAGGGTCTCCACTAAAAGGCAGCACTCCTAGAACTTCAATTACCCTGATCACCTGAAAAGAAATGCTCAAAACGGTCAACATAATTGTTGGTGAGCTTCGCAGGTTTTAAGTAATAAATGATGTTAAGATGAAAACAGTGAGTAAGTTTAATAAAGGTTACCGCGACTACACTTATGTATAGGCGGATTTACTAGTTATAAATAGCTACAGCCAAACCTAATGTTCGGTTCCTCACGGGAATTGATGGCTGTAAAGAAAGTATTCTCAAAGCATAAATAGTTTAATAAGACGTAGCAAGATCCACACAGCGCATACGTATAGTGTATAACCAAACCAGTCCTTGGGTCCCATAACTGGGATTAATGGTTATATATAAAAAAAGTTTTCCATAGCATAGTAAGTTTAACTTGACGTAGCAAGATCCACACAGCGCATACGTGTCAAGTTAAACATAACGTAGCAAGATCCACACAGCGCATACGTATAGGTTACAACCAAACCAATCTTTAGGTCCCAATTACCGGGATTAATGGTTGTAAGGGGATGATCGGCTTAGAAGAACCACACAGAAGAACCACACAGAAGAACCACACAGCCGAGAGCATCCAAGGTCAAGGCATCCACAAGTAGCATAAATCAACACGTAACATCAAATAGTAGTGCATGGTAGTGTAAAACCCCTAAGTAACATACATAGGGTAACATAGCACATAGCTCAAGTTCATATAGCAGAAAACAGTCAGGATCATCATGTAACCCGGTTTGAGCACATTCTTAGTATCAATCAATAAGTTAAACAAGGTAAGTTACTCACATAAGTAGCAGCCAACTTCCACTAAGGAAGGTGCCTGAAATTAAGTAAATAAGTGAGCATTCTTTTCCCCCAAGTAGAAAAATATTCGAAAAGATTTTATAAGCGTAAAAAGGGTCCACGAAACTCACTGAACGGATGATAGGCACGTATGATGAAAGATTCCAACGGTAGGATGCTATGAAAAGTCAAACACCTATTGACAGTTACTGACAAGCATTAATAACGAGCATAAAGCATAAGGTGATGACAATAGATTCGGGCAGTTTCGGTTCGGTCGTGGGTGGTTCACACACAAGCAGTCATACACATCTCATACTAGGTTATTTTAAATATTATGTGCCTGTTAATAGCGTTGACTTTAATCTTTGTGGTCAAGCTATGACACTTTATTAATATTACATTATCGTCGTGAGATCTCCGAAGAGGGGATCCATACGCACTCACACATCATTAGTCATACAATAGGACCGGACGCACGACTGACACTCCATTTGCACGAGTGGACTTTCAGCCGTACGAATTAGCTACTTTCGTACGATTGAACTTTCATTCGTGCGACTAAGCACTCGGTCGTACCATGCAAGACTCATTCGTATGATTCAACATCCATACGCACGAATCAACATCCATTCATACGAATCAGCTTCATTCGTACGACTGAACCTCCATTCGTGCGACTAAACCCTTAATCGTACGATACACACTCAATCGCATGCATTCCATCGCATAGACTCAATCGCATAGACTCAATCGCATACAACACTCAGTCGCATGACTCAGTCGTACGACTCACCCAGTCGTACAGCTTAGTCGTATGATAGACTCAGACGCATAGACTCAGTCGTATGACTCACCCAGTCACACGGCTTAGTCGCATGACAGACCCAGTCGCCTTGTACAGCAGGTCGCGACTGCTGAAGTGCAGAGCAGCGTCCAGCTGCTCCGAGCACGAGTTTTATGCACCAAGAACCTCCAGAAATGTTTGCCTAACATGTCTAAGCAAGAAACACACTCGAAAACGCAACACACAAGCCCACACGACCTCTTGTGCTCGGATGAACCCGAGCACCCGAAACCCTAGAAAACGCAGCAGCTAAATCGAGCTAAATACGGGTCAAACGAGGTTATCTACCTGCTAGGAGTGAGTATTCACGATGATAACCAAGATTTGACGACGAAAACGCGACAAACGGACCCGATTTCGGTGCTAGTTCGAGAGAGAGTGAAGATGAAGAAGAAGGAGCGATGAAGATGAAAATAGTGTGAAGAATGGCTGTGATATGGGTATTCATACCCAACCTAGTTTCTCAAAATGTCAAGTTTAGTCCCCGCACTTTGCCCCCGGGTTCCCAACTTTTGTTTCGGTTTAAAAAAGTTATTTTATTAGTCTTGTTTTATTGATGATAAAATGTTATTAATGTTATTTATAAGTTAAAAATGATTTTTATTCGTGACAATTATTTTATTATAAAAATAACGTGTTTAGTGTTAACGGGGCAAATCTTGGAGAAACGTCTTAAGATAACGACAAGTCAAGCAACGATATCACGTATATAAGGACAACTAAGTAAAAAAAATATGGTATCCACGTAGATGGTTTATAAATTGATGAATGACTGACAACAAAACTAACAGATTACATCGGTAGACGGACCTTTGGTGACGGATGTCACAGTATCCCCAGTTGAAGGAATTTCGTCCCGAAATTCAACTGGTGCTAGGTCTAAGGGTGTCATCCTCGAATAGATGTGGATATTTGAGTCTCATCTGATCTTCACGTTCCCATGTAAACTCTGGTCCTCGTTTGGAATTCCATCTTATACGAACGATAGGTATCTTGCTACGCCTCAACTTTTTGACCTTTCGGTCCATGACCTCAATAGGTTCCTCCACAAAATGGAGGCTTTCATCAATCTTGATGTCCTCAATAGGTACGTGAAGTGATTCGTCAGCTAAACACTTCTTGAGGTTCGATACATGGAAAGTGTCATGTACACTGTTAAGCTCTTGCGGCAACCGTAATCGGTACGCCACCGGACCGATTCTTTCTATGACCTCGAATGGTCTAACATATCTTGGGGCCAACTTCCCTTTCCTTCCAAACCGAACAACCACTTTCCACGGAGAGACCTTAAGCAACACTCGATCCCCAACGTTAAACTCTAGCGGCTTCCGACAGTTGTCGGCATAGCTCTTTTGGCTGTCTCTAGCAGCTTTGAGTCAGTCTTTGATTTGAAAGATCTTATCGGTGGTTTCTTGAATGATTTTGGGACATGTTAGCTGGCTTTCACCAACCTCGGCCCAACATATAGGCGATCTACATTTCCGTCCATACAATGCTTCAAATGGAGCGCATCCAATGCTTGTATGGTAGCTGTTGTTGTAAGAGAACTCAATCAATGGTAAATGAGTGTCCCAGCTACCACCAAAATCGATTACGCAAGCTCTAAGCATGTCTTCCAATGTTTGTATAGTTCGTTCACTTTGGCCATCTGTTTCTGGGTGATAGGCAGTACTCATGTCTAATCGAGTGCCCATCGCTTTCTGTAACGTCTGCCAAAAAAGCGAAGTAAATCGGCTGTCTTGGTCGGATATGATTGACACTGGCACCCCGTGCCGTGTCACGACCTCTTTGATGTACAACCTTGCCAGCTTATCCATCTTGTAGTCTTCTCGGATAGGCAAGAAGTGAGCGGATTTTGTCATTCGATCCACCACGACCCATATCGTGTCGTGTCCGCTTGGTGTTCTCGGGAGTTTGGTAATGAAATCCATAGTGATGTTCTCCCATTTCCACTCGGGAATTTCATGTTGTTCCAATAATCCCAATGGTTTCTGGTGTTCAGCCTTGACCTTTGAACAAGTCAAGCATTTGCTCACATATATAGCAATATCTTTCTTCATGCCTGGCCACCAGTACAACTCCTTCAGATCGTGGTACATCTTGTCTGCACCAGGATGAACAGAGTATCGAGTCTTGTGTGCTTCATCCAAGACTAATGTACGTACACCTCCCCATCTAGGGACCTATATAGGATCCACGAAGTAATGTATGCCGTCATCCTTGCGAGTCAATTGTTTATCCAACCCTCGGAATTCTTCTCCCGCAAGGTTCTCTTCTTTCAAAGCCTCGTTTTGTGCAGTTTGAATCTGAGCCTTTAAATTGGTTTGAATAGTCAAACCTAGCGCTCGAGCACGTAATGGTTTCACGCGTTCTTTTCGGCTTAAAGCATCAGCCACCACGTTAGCTTTCCCCGGATGGTACCGGATTTCACAATCTTAGTCGCTAAGTAGCTCCACCCAGCGTCGCTGTCGCATGTTAAGTTCTTTCTGGTTCATGATGTGTTGAAGGCTCTTATGGTCTGTGTAGATGATGCATTTGGTTCCATATAGATAATGCCTCCATATCTTGATTGCAAATACTACAGCACCCAACTCCAAATCGTTAGTTGTGTAGTTCTTTTCATGCACCTTGAGTTGTCGCAAAGCGTAAGCAATTACCTTATCCTTCTGCATTAGTACACAGCCCAAACCTTGATGTGAAGCATCACAGTACACCACAAAATCATCGGTTCCGTCTGGGAGGGACAATATCGGTGCGTTACACAACTTCTCCTTCAATGTTTGGAACGCTTGTTCTTGTGCTTTCCCCCAATCGAACTTCTTGTCTTTCTGAGTCAACAAGGTTAACGGTTGGGCAATCTTGGAGAAATTGGCAATGAAGCGACGATAGTATCCGGCCAATCCCAAGAATTGTCGTATTTCTGAGGGTGTTTGGGGAGTATCCCACTTCTTCACAGCTTCAATCTTACCGGGGTCCACATGAATTCCATTTTTGTTAACTACATGACCCAAGAATTTCACTTCTCGAAGCCACAATTCACACTTCGAGAGCTTGGCGGAAAGTTTCTCTTCCTTCAACAGTTCTAGAATTGCTTGGAGGTGTTTTTGTGATCCTCTTTTGAACGGGAGTAGATAAGTATATCATCTATGAACACGATCACGAACTTATCAAGATAAGGCTTACACACCCGATTCATCAGATCCATAAAGACAGCTGGTGCGTTGGTCAATCCGAATGGCCTGACCAAGAACTCATAGTGTCCGTAACGAGTTCTAAATGCTGTTTTTGGAATATCGTCCTCGAATACTCTTAATTGATGATAACAAGATCGAAGGTCGATTTTAGAGAAATACGAGGCTCCTTGCAACTGATCAAACAGGTAGTCGATTCTAGGAAGAGGATACCGATTCTTCACGGTCAGTTTGTTCAATTCTCTGTAGTCGATACACATACGGAACGACCCATCCTTCTTCTTGACAAATAACACCGGTGCTCCCCACGGTGAATGACTCGGTCGGATGAAACCCTTCTCCAGTAGTTCCTGTAGTTGGCTGGATAACTCTTGCATCTCTGAGGGTGCTAACCGATACGGTGTCTTAGCTATCGGTGTAGCTCCAGGAACCAGCTCTATATGGGATTCCACCTGTCGTGGAGGAGGCAATCCAGACAAATCATCAAGGAACACTTCCGGGTAATCCCGTACAATCGGAATGTCTGCCAATTTTATCTCTTCTTCCTTCTTTTCTACTACGTGAGCCAGAAAAGTGTAACACTGCTTTCGTAGACCTCGGCGTGCTTTCATGCAGGAGATAAGCTTCAAGTTCTTTCCCGGTCGCTCTCCTTGTATTCTGAGTACTTTCCCGTCTGACATGGGAATCCGCACTACTTTATCTCGGCAAACAATCTCGGCTCCATGCTTAGACAACCAATCCATCCCCACTATTACGTCGAAGCTCCCCAACTCAAAAGGTATCAAATCTATGTTGAAGACCTGGTCTTCCAACATTAGGGTGCAGTCCTTAATAATTTCCTCTGCCTGTTCAACCCTACCATTTGCCATTTCTACGGAGTAACTAGTTTCTAGTCTACTGGCACTCAAATCAAGCATTTGTACAAACTCAGATGATATAAAACTATTATCTGCCCCGGTATCAAACAGTACAGATGCGAAGTGGTTATTGAGTAAGTGCGTACCCGTGACAACGTTCGGATCTTGACGAGCATCATTCGCTCCAATAACGAAGGCGCGTCCTCGTACAGCATTACCTTGGTTTCCTTGGCCTTGCGCACCCGCTATGGCCAGTATCTGCTGCTGGTTGTTTCCCTTCTGACCCGGTGCCCTGTTCAGTCGGGGGCACATATTCCTGAAGTGATCGAGGGCTCCACACTCGTAGCATGCCCTGGCATTCCCAGCGGGGTTAACCGCGTTGATCGGTGCCACCAGGTTCGGCGTAGTTCTACAGTCTCTTGCTTGATGCCCCGGGCGTCTGCAGTTCAAACACACCCGGCACGGTGCTGCTGGAGGATGATGAAGATTGCACCTGTCACATTTCGGGTGCGGCCCAGCATATTCCTTCTTTCCTTGAGTCACGGCCACAAAGTTTCTGGTCGTTTTGGCCCTCTTATCAAACTTTCCTGTACCGGACCGGCTCGATTCTCCAGCTTCCTTCCTTTTCTCTGCTCCCTTACCCAGTACCCCTGTTCTTATCATCTCATCAGTGAGAGCGCCAGCATTCTGAATTGCATTTTGAATTGTAGGAGGAGCAGCTGCAGTTACCATTGCTCGGATTTGAGGCGTGAGTCCCCAAATGTACCTTTCTATCCTCTTAGATTCCGGAGTGACTAAGTGTGGAACTAGTCTAGCCAGCTCGTGGAATCGGTCAGTATAAGCTGCGTGCCCTGCCCCCACCATAGCATGATTCCAGAACTCATGCTCAAGCTTCTGCATCTCGTTGAGAGGGCAGTATTCCTCGGTAATCAAGGCTTTGAATTCATCCCAGGTCATCTGCATCGCAGATTCCCTTCCCCTAGCTTGAACCTGGGTGTTCTACCAGGTTAGTGCTCTGCCCTGCAGTGAGCACGTAACATACTTGATCCGCTGGCTGTCGAGGCATTCACTGATGTCAATCACAGCCTCCATTTTCTCCAGCCATCTAATCAGGGCTATCGCCCCACCTTTACCATCGAAATCCCGGGGCTTACAGGCCACAAACTCCTTGTAAGAACAGCCCCGTTTGGCGTTAGCAGCTCCAGCTTCATTACCTGTTGTACCACCATTTCCGGTCTCCTGATTGCTTTCATTCCCAATCGGGTTCCCAGTATCCTCGTTCTCATTACCACCATCCCCGTGGGGGTGGTTTTGTTGTTGCAAAGCGTCGCTCACTTGAGCTACAATAGTGGGAATTAAGGCAGTCAGTTGTTGAGCAATCAGGGCTGCCATATCAGCATTTCCAGTCCCTTGGTTATTTCCAGAAGGGCCTTCATTTGCTATTGGAGGTCTACACCTGCCTCTTCCTCTGCCCCTCGGGGCTTCACTTCCGCTACTATTGCTGCGGGTAGATCTTCGAGGCGGCATGTTCTATTCATACATATAAGCTTTAGTCACCTTAAGATACACAAGTATTTTACTTATCAAACTCCAATGTTTCGTGTTCCAGTCGGTCAAGATCACCATGCAGCCCATTTTAAGCATATTCTCGGTATACCGGTGGTGTTTATATATAGGGTTCCCCGCAGCGTTCCCACCACACCCACGATGTACCGAGAATGATGCCTAATCCGGTTACATGACATCCGACCTTCCTTCACATCATATCCATAATAATCCATCAAGTCAACTGAGAGCCAAACATGTAATCACGTATAGTCTAGCGGAGGTTGTCTATCTCGCGTCCTTGGGAGGACTCAGACATGGCCCCCTCGGGTCGGTCTCTCAGTATATGAGGTCAAGCGCGATGTATGATCTGTGAAGATCTCTTCGGGTCTCAATACCCGAATTTGGTTATGATAACTTGGCGCACAGAGGGAACGGAAGATCCAATGGGAAGCATCCCATAGGGGTTGAGCACAAGGGCTCAAGCACAAAGTGAAGATCACATGACAGAAGGATAATCGAACATGTAAAGAGGAACACATACACGAGATATATGAATGCACACAAGCTTAAGCATGCAAATCTACATGAAGGTTCCTAGGTTATAGTCTAGGTCAAGTGTAATTGCCTAATTCTCTATAACCAATGGCTCTGATACCAGTCTGTCACACCCCCCGCTGATAGCGGAAACACAGGGAATGCGAGCTAGACGGGATCGTCATAACACATGGTATATGATAGAGTAGCAATAAAAATATGATGACAAGCATGTCATGACGACACCCGAACACAAATGGAGACTTGTGTCGTGTATAATCAATGTTCACGACAGCATAGTCATAAGCACATCATAAATGATCACATAAACATTAATGTAATGTAAATTCCCACAACTCGGGAACAAGTGTTCAAAAGAATGTTAATTGTTTAGTGGACTGCAACAATGTACAAAATGTATGTTCAGTCTCCAAAATGCATCCTAGGATCTCCACTAAAAGGCAGCACTCCTAAAACTTCAATTACCCTGATCACCTGAAAAGAAATGCTCAAAACGGTCAACATAATTGTTGGTGAGCTTTGCAGGTTTTAAGTAATAAAAGATGTTAAGATGAAAACAGTGAGTAAGTTTAATAAAGGTTACCGCGACTACACTTATGTATAGGCGGATTTACTAGTTATAAATAGCTACAGCCAAACCTAATGTTCGGTTCCTCACGGGAATTGATGGCTGTAAAGAAAGTATTCTCAAAGCATAAATAGTTTAATAAGACGTAGCAAGATCCACACAGCGCATACGTATAGTGTATAACCAAACCAGTCCTTAGGTCCCATAACTGGGATTAATGGTTATATATAAAAAAAAGTTTTCCATAGCATAGTAAGTTTAACTTGACGTAGCAAGATCCACACAGCGCATACGTGTCAAGTTAAACATAACGTAGCAAGATCCACACAGCGCATACGTGTCAAGTTAAACATAACGTAGCAAGATCCACACAGCACATACGTATAGGTTACAACCAAACCAATCTTTAGGTCCCAGTTACCGGGATTAATGGTTGTAAGGGGATGATCGGCTTAGAAGAACCACACAGAAGAACCACACAGCCGAGAGCATCCAAGGTCAAGGCATCCACAAGTAGCATAAATCAACACGTAACATCAAATAGTAGTGCATGGTAGTGTAAAACCCCTAAGTAACATACATAGGGTAACACAGCACATAGCTCAAGTTCATATAGCAGCAAACAGTCAGGATCATCATGTAACCCAGTTTGAGCACATTCTTAGTATCAATCAACAAGTTAAGCAAGGTAAGTTACTCATAGAAGTAGCAGCCAACTTCCACTATGGAAGGTGCCTGAAATTAAGTAAATAAGTGAGCATTCTTTTCCCCCAAGTAGAAAAATATTCGAAAAGATTTTATAAGCGTAAAAAGGGGCCACGAAACTCACTGAACGGATGATAGGCACGTATGATGAAAGATTCCAACGGTAGGATGCTATGAATAGTCAAACACCTATTGACAGTTACTGACAAGCATTAATAACGAGCATAAAGCATAAGGTGATGACAATAGATTCGGGCAGTTTCAGTTCGGTCGTGGGTGGTTCACACACAGGCAGTCATACACATCTCAGACTAGGTTATTTTAAATAGTATGTGCCTGTTAATTGCGTTGACTTTAATCTTTGTGGTCAAGCTATGACACTTTACTAATATTACATTATCGTCGTGAGATCTCCGAAGAGGGGATCCATACGCACCCACACATCATTAGTCATACAATAGGACCGGACGCACGACTAACACTCCATTCGCACGAGTGGACTTTCAGCCGTACGAATTAGCTACTTTCGTACGATTGAACTTTCATTCGTGCGACTAAGCACTCTGTCGTACCATGCAAGACTCATTCGTACGATTCAACATCCATACGCACGAATCAACATCCATCCGTTCGAATCAGCTTCATTCGTACGACTGAACCTCCATTCGTGCGACTAAACCCTTAATCGTACGATACACACTCAATCGCATGCATTCCATCGCATAGACTCAATCGCATAGGCTCAATCGCATACAACACTCAGTCGGATGACTCATTCGTACGACTCACCCAGTCATACAGCTTAGTCGTACGATAGACTCAGACGCATGGACTCAGTCGTACGACTCACCCAGTCGCACGGCTCAGTCGCATGACAGACCCAGTCGCCCTGTACAGCAGGTCGCAACTGCTGAAGTGCAGAGCAGCGTCCAGCTGCTCCGAGCACGAGTTTTATGCACCAAGAACCTCCAGAAATGTTTGCCTAACATGTCTAAGCAAGAAACACACTCGGAAACGCAACACACAAGCCCACACGACCTCTTGTGCTCGGATGAACCCGAGCACCCGAAACCCTAGAAAACGCAGCAGCTAAATCGAGCTAAATACGGGTCAAACGAGGTTATCTACCTGCTAGGAGTGAGTATTCACGATGATAACCAAGATTTGACGACGAAAACGCGACAAACAGACCCGATTTCGGTGCTAGTTCGAGAGAGAGTGAAGATGAAGAAGAAGGAGCGATGAAGATGAAGATGGTGTGAAGAATGGCTGGGATATGGGTATTTATACCCAGCCTAGTTTCTCAAAATGTCAAGTTTAGTCCCCGCACTTTGCCCCCGGGTTCCCAACTTTTGTTTCGGTTTAAAAAAGTTATTTTATTAGTCTTGTTTTATTGATGATAAAATGTTATTAATGTTATTTATAAGTTAAAAATGATTTTTATTCGTGACAATTATTTTATTATAAAAATGACGTGTTTAGTGTTAACGGGGCAAATCTTGGAGAAACGTCTTAAGTTAACGACAAGTCAAGCAACGATATCACGTATATAAGGACAACTAAGTAAAACAAATATGGTATCCACGTAGATGGTTTATAAAATTGAGGAATGACTGACAACAAAACTAACAGATTACGTCGGTAGGCGGACCTTTGGTGACGGATGTCACACAAGGTAGCTATTGGATTGGGGATAATACTTGAACTAGTGTTGGTCTAGTAGGAAGTGTGTGAGAGTTTAGGAATGGAACTAGTAAAAGAAGTAGAGGTAGTAGAAGTGATGGTAATTTGAGGTTTCTTGGGATCTTTACCAAATAAGGTAGTATAAACCATTTCCTGCTGCTTAGCCATGGGTATAGCTTCTCTAGGGTCTTAGGTTTGAAAACTTTAACTAAACATCTAGTTTCAGGTTTGAGGCTAGCTACAAACAATCCGACAGCATAATTTCACACACTTTGACTCTATTCAATAATGTATCGAATGCATCACAATATTCGTGTAATGTACCTGTCTGATGTAGATTCTTCAACTCCTTTGAATGTCTGATGTAGATTCTTCAACTCCTTTGAATGCATATGAATATCCATATTTAGGGTTTCACATACACTAATACGTAGATAAGTCTAGTTACGTTATTGATATATATCTAGTGGTAAAAGTGTTCCAAATAGTAACACTATGTTTGGTGTTTAGAAATCATCCATGTATCAACTAAAAATAATAAAATATTTTATAACAAAAAATATTTTAGTATTTTTAAGTGAATGTTATGGAATAACTTGAAAGTTATTTCCATTACCAAGACTTGACATTAAATGTATCAGAGCTCTAGGAACTCCCTAATAATTTCATAAGTGACCACACTTTTTTTGTCACGTAGGTGATTTCCACAAACCATCCAAAGCATTAAAGTTATTGTAACTTTCATAAATCATTAACCATGTTATGATTAGCTTCTTATTGATGTCACTATTTGGAATAGAGTGAGAAATACACTAACTCCCTTTCATATTTTATAGTTTGGGGTGCCCTAATATAGTTTTGGGTACACCTCATATTGACCCCTAACTTATATGAGTTGATTGTTCAATTGAACGTAGATCTTAATACCAATGATCTGTTAGGTATCCTTATTTATGGGCTTTTAATCCCATTCTATAACTTAATCTCTTATCAAGCCTCTAGTTTTAGGATCCAAAACATTATGTTTGACTTCACAAAGTCATAAGAATCTCCATAGAGCATCATAATAATAGTTTAGTCATGATTAAAGTCCAAATAAAACCAAGATATGAAAGATGCTGGAATTGCACTAGCATCTCTAGTTATCTGTAAGGAAGAACTAAAACACCGGGTGTCTATCTGACCCCGAAAGTGTTGGTTTTTCTTGTTTCGATTTCAGGTTTTAAAAAAAATTAAACTGCACAATGGAAGTATTAATTAAATTAAGATGTAAAAAACAATATCAATGATCTAGTTACAAGACAAAAGAAAACCAAATAAAAACATCACAGGGTGTTTAGAATACGTTACCTTAACTCGTTAGTCGAGATTACACTAATGAGATAACATGCATACTTCTCCAATCTTAACAAATTTTGAATCACAAAGATTTTAAGATTCACGTTCCTATAGATACAAAAGTTCAAAACTTTTGTCAAATATGTATTCATGATCCTATCATAATAACAATACCCGAGATCTGGGGTTGATGGGTGGCGCTCGACGGCAAGGTAGTGTTTGAAGTCAGGGTGCGATCACAGTAGTGTGGTTAATGGTGGTATGGTAACAGGACTAACTAGGGGTAATGTTTAGGTACAGATGATCGGAAAATGGTTGATGACCAAACAGTCAGGTTCCTAATACCTAAATCATTTTTATGTAAAAAAAATACTATTAAGGTCTTGAAATGATACTGAAAACAAGTTCTAATTCACACGTATCATATGACACCCTCAATTATATCCAAAATGAAAGTAAAGATGCA
Source organism: Flaveria linearis (assembly GCA_024085815.1). Classification (NCBI taxonomy): domain Eukaryota; kingdom Viridiplantae; phylum Streptophyta; class Magnoliopsida; order Asterales; family Asteraceae; genus Flaveria; species Flaveria linearis. The sequence continues at coordinate 38,816,519 of CM044001.1, read as the reverse complement.
TAAATGAAAAGATGTTTAAAGGGTCAAGAATAAACTCACAGACGGATGGGATGGAGTAAAAGCGTTTCATTTAACATGTTTAAATATTTTTATCAATCTAGGTTTTAATTTGGTTTTATTTTATTTATATATTTATTTCTTATAAATGTATATTTATAATTTGTTTTATCAAAATATGTTTTAAGTATTGGTGTTTGTGTCATAAAAATTAAAATTTAAGTGATTTTTAAAGAACTTTGATTTGGACCATAATAATTTGCTCTGGTATATTCTTGTTGTCCCTGCATATCAAGGTCCATGATGATTTGCTCAGGATCCATAAAATCCCAGGCTTGTCCATTGGAGTCCATAAACCTCAGCTACCCATTTCGTAGATATATAACTATATATATGCTGGTACAGATGGTTGATAAACATGCGATCATATACATGCTAGTACAGATGTTCAAATCTAACAGTCCCGGCATAACTCCTTTATGTTCCTTCCATGTTACAACCATAGCTTTAATAAAGGTTTAAAATTCAACTTCCCCCAAACATTGGTGTTGGAGCACTTATAATTGCATTCTTATCAAACAAGTGACAAAACATATAGCCAATGTTACACGGTTATGGATTCACTATACAATATAAATAAATAAATCCCTTAGGTTTACAACTCCCTCGCTTTGACCATGTGCGGTTATCCAATGACTAAGAAGACAGTGGATGTATCACAGCAACGGGTCTCGCAACTTACTGCTCTTTGTTTTGCTCGAGCTAAAACTTCCTGATACGATTTGATCCTAGAATGACTTATGCATGGCACCACTATCTGGATCCTTGCTTTCATCATCTGGAGACCTATGATACGCCAGCAAACCAAACATCACTTCCTCCTTATTTATTGTTCAGTATAAATACCCAAATATACCCCAAATGAAGCGCCAGATATTCTATGCCATATTCTACCTAGTCTAAATGAAAGTGCCTTGTCATCCCATGGGTAAGATTTCTTCACGTTAAACTTGAAAGATGCTAGGAACTCAAGAGTGAGTTCATAGACGATTGTTTATTTAGTGAAAACAACCATGTCCACTACACGCTTAACATGTCATTATATCATTCCAACTATCCTACAGATGCCAAAGTGTCCTCATCAACTCAAAGTGTGATACTTCTAATCTTTGTAAAATATTATTCAATATGTCACGATACTATCTTTCATTGCTCCTATTAAACACAAGGTAGGGGTGTGTCATGTTCCTGAAATCATCACCAAATAAGTTAAACCATAAGATATGAATTTCTGGAATAATTTCGGGATGGCGGAAACCGAGCATTGGAGAGACTTAAGGCATGGCCCCAAGCTTGGGTAATTTTGTCTAAATAGTTACAATTCAAATCCAGGAGGAAAAATAGTTGAACATGGGAGTGTGCCTTGTGGGTCAGGGGGCGTGTTCAACATTTTGTCGGTGGAATTTTGACTCGGATTCGTGTGATTTTGTTTGAAGACCTCTAATTAACCATTGAATAGTTTCTTGCTTACTTAATAAAAGATTACACAGTTAACACTAAAACCTTTGTTAATAATTCATGAACACTTGAAATTATAGTTTTAAACCATTTGTTTAATAATAAAGTTCTTGCAATATGAATGTAGTTAACAATAGTTTAACCATGATTTATGAAGATATTCATTATAACAACATAAAATTAAACATAAAGTAAGGAAAGTAAACTAATTACTATAATTAACACACTAATTAAAACATATATATTATAATAACATGAACATTTACTATATTAACCAACTCGTAAAAACATTTTGCCATGAGTTCATATAGAATGGCTAGGGTTTTGGTTGTTTAGAGACCTAATCACCTAACTAAATGAGAATTCTTATCATTACATAATAGAATTAGTTAACACTAACCTTTTTGTGACTAAACTTGAAAGAACTCTTGATGAAGTGAAAGAAAAATCGAAGGAAATGGTGATTTTGGAGTAAATCCAGGATAGTGCAGACATTCATTCAAATTTAAAGCATTAGAATTGAAGATGAATGGGACAAGGGGCTGAAAATCCTATAAATGTGTCATTGGTTTGTCGAGCATGGGGGCGTGCATCCCTAGGCACGGGGGCGCGCCCCATGTTGTGCAGCTGGTTTTCAATTTTTGTTGTTTCGGCTTTCCGTCTTATGCATTACGTGCTTATCCCGGTTAAGTTTCATCAGTACCAGATCACTAGAAAAGACAAAATATTAGTTCTAAAGTTAATTAAAACAAACCAAACAATATTTACATTTATTAAGGGCGTGCCTAACGAGGCACGACCCCATGCTTTGACTCCGAAGCTCGGATTTCTTCAGTTTCTTCTTAGTTACGCTTCTTTTCTCCATCTTGATCTTTTGAAAGCTTGAAAACACAATTTAACATTTTCAAGTTAAATATTATAATTTTAAGTAAGAGTTTTGGAAATAATTGATGTGCTTTTAATATGATTTCTATGTATAATTTAAAGCATGTCACATTTTAAAGATTAAAAATGCTCGTATTTATGGTATAGTTTTCTTAAAATAATTATGTTGTATGTAAAAGTTACGAGCATTTAAAATAAATATGAAACTTGAGAAGGAGGACATTAGTAATTTTGCCCTCAACCTAATCTTGATCAAAAAGACATGTTTCAAAATCTTAATCTCTTTTACACTTTTTAGTTTTCCAAGAGTTTGTAGTTTAACATTTCCCTATTGATTAGTCATCAAAAATGTTTATACAACATCTACACCTTAAGTGTTGAATGGATATAATAATTAGTTGTGTGATTTCCCAAATGTTCCCTTTCCTACATGGACCTATTCGTTTTCTATAAATGGATCAAAATTGCTACCACTAAAAGTAGCTTCAGAAACTAAGAATGCATGATTCAATCATCTTGTGCTGGATTTCTTATGCAGTATGGTTACATTTATTCAAGGAGACCGATGTTTAGCAAATTAATTGAAGATCAAGAGTAGGTTGGACTCACCATAGTTGTTAGATTATTTTTGTTATATATGTAATAGGTTTAATGTTAGTTTATTTCTATAATGTAATTTTGTAGTTTGTTTTGTATTTAGCATAGTTTCTCTGACCCAGCGAAACTACGGTCAGGACTGTTTCACTGTTTAGCGAAACTATCAGCAAAACTACAAACTACCTATATATTATAATAATCAAACCTTATGTGCAAGTTTTGCACAACCCTAATACAAATATTCTTCTTTGCAATTCGGTTCTCATTTACTTTTTGGCTGAAAATCACTTTGTTATTCATCTTTGTTCTTATGATTATGGTTTTGGCTATCTTTGTTACACATTTAAAAACCATTGTTTAGATTGTTGTTTGAGCCTTATTTCAGTGGGATTATTGAGTATTATTCATCGTTTGCACTGATTTTCGATCATTTTGGACCAACAATATGGTATCAGAACCATAGGCTCTTGATTTGTTGAGGTTTTAGAAGGTTTTTAAGAAAAACACTGTTTAATTAATTTCAGATCTTCTAGTGTGTGTTTTTAGCTTGAAAATCTATAGGAAAACATTTGTTTGGGCAAAGGAAGATGTCCTAATCATCCAATCATCAATTCATATTGATTTGGGTGATTTCTGGTTGATTTCTTACAAATAAAGGAGAACAGAAACATCCAGCGAAACTGTGGGTTTCTTCCGGTGAAACTATCACAGTCTAGCGAAACTAAGCTTCTTTGATTCATTGAAAAAATTTTTTGATTTCCAGCAAAACTACCATCTTTGAACGAAAGTTCTCTTTACTTTGTTGCTAGAACAAGCGAAAGTGCTGCCAAAATTATCATCAGAATGAAAGTTCTACTAGTTTTAGTGAAATTATCAGCGAAACTAGGCTTCTTGAAGCACTGTTCTAGCAAAACTGCTGCTCATCTGCCGAGCGAAATTCCCAGTGAATCTACCAGCGAATCTACATATTCTTAAGCAAAATTAAGGATGACTTCAACCAATATCACCATTTCTGACTTGGAGAGTGTTGCACCAAATAGGCCACTGACGCTTATAAATGGTGATAACTTTGAGGACTAGAAAATATGTTTAAAGGATTTTTTTACTACATAGACCACAATCAATGGGAGTCAATAGTAAACGGTCCATATACTCCAACTGTTACTATTGGTGCAGTTACCTCTCCAAACACTTATTCATCAACCTTTACTAAAAGAGACCTCAAGTTAATCGATCATGATTAGAAAGATTTCGGGGCTTTAACCTTATGCTTATCATAAGACATCTACGACCGCTTTGCCGAGCACAAAAGTGGAAAAGTCTTATATGATGCGTTGTGCGAATTTTACGATGGAAATGAAGATCTCAAGAAGGATAAGAAAGCTCAAGCTGAGAAGGAATTCAACTCATTCGTTGGTCAAAAAATGAAAGCCTAACTGATATTACCAATCAGTTTTTGTTAGTATCAAGTACCTTGAAGAGATATGATGAACAGTTGGCCATCATGAGCAAGTTACTAAGCTTTTGGACTCACTTCCACCATAATGGAGCTTGCAAGTCAGGATGTTGAAGCAGGAAAGGAACTTTGTTAATTATAAACTTATGGATGTAATCAACAAACTGAAATCATTTGATCTTGATTTGAAAATAAGGGAATACAATCAATCCATGATGTCTGCCACAGTATATCCATAAAATACCGCATTAATCTCATCCGCCGCACACTCGTCTGTATATGGTGCAAACACTCTGATTTGTTAGTTTATTTCTATTATGTAATTTTGTAGTTTGTTTTGTGTTTCGTATGGTTTCTCTGACCTAGCGAAACTACGAGCGAAACTATAGTCTTGCTCGTAGTCAGTTGACTTAGGTCACCCGGCGAAACTGTGTTTCGCAGCCGGGTGAAACTAAGATGTGGTCAGGACAGTGAAACTACAAACTGCCTATATATTGTAATGATCAAACTTTATGTGCAAGTTTTGCACAACCCTAATACGAATATTCTTCTTTGCAATTATGTTCTCATTAACATTTTGGCTAGAAATCACTTTGTTATTCATCTTTGAGCCTTTGTTTGTTCTTATGATTATGGTTTTGGCTATCTTTGTCATACATTTGAAAACCATTGTCCAGATTGTTGTTTGAGCCTTATTTCAGTGGGATTATTGAGTGTTATTCATCATTTGCACTGATTTTCAATCATGTTGGATCAACAGGATATGATGTATCAGACAAACCTAGTGGTGGATCTACAAGTGATGGTTCAAGCTCAAAGACATCCATCACTTCTTAAATTCCATCTGATACAATGGCATTATTTGGGATGTTTGTTCACAGCTACAAAGCTTTAGTTGTGGGTGAGATAAAAGGAAAACAGATGACTGTTGAAGATATGTACCAGGTGGATCCTGATGATCTTAAAGAAACTGATATCCAATGGCAGATGGCAATGCTCACACTACGTGCAAGAAGATTTATGGAATGAAATGGAAGGAGGAATTTTGGCAACCAAAATCAAAATGCCAAACTGGGTTTTGATAAGTTAAAATTAAGATGCTTTAATTGCAAACAGTTCGGGCACTTCAAAAGAGAATGTTCATCTCTTATTATCACTGAGCCAAGAACTTCTGGAACATCCAAAGTTATCCCGATCAATGACAAGGAAGAATCCAAAGCAAAGAAGGAAACAACACTAATCTTAAACTTTGATTGGAGTGCAGAGATTAAAGAAACTGAAGAAGAAATTAATCATGCATTGGTGGCTGAGGTGGTAAACAATGATATGGATTTAGTTGAAGATTTTGATCCTTTCAGGGACTTCATGAATGAGATTTCAGTTGATGTCTGTGATGAAAGTGATAAGGAACATGTTTAAAATGAAGAGGTGCAAGTTGAGGAGGTCAAGGAGAAGAAGAAGGTTGAGGAGGTGAAAGAGAAGAAGAATGGTTTGGTAGAGCTGGAGAAGAAGAATGGTTTGGTAAAGGGTGAGAAGAAGATGATAGTTGGTGCAACTCATGAGACTAGGAAAGAGAGCCAAGTTAAAAAGAGTGGGATGAAGCAGGATTTCAGTGATGAAGATATTGAAGAGGAACTTAAGGTGGAAGAAGACAGGAAGAAAGCATTGGAGGAGAAAGAACGCAAAAAGAATACTCTAGTCTGTCAATGCGAGAAGGCCCTGGCTGCTGAAAAGGTAGTTATGGGTCTACCATATGACGTAATCCAAGACATGTGCTCTCCTCCATGCAAAATCTGTTTATTTGGATTTTACGAAGCTAACAGATTATTATTAGATAATGAAGAGGAATTAAAACAAATAAATAAGGAACTTAAAACAAATGAGTCTAAATACTTTGTCAAGTTAAACGAGGCTTTAAAAGAAAATGAGCTTTTTAAAAGAAATCTTTTGGAAAGAAATATTGAAAGAAATGCTTTAACAGAAGTTTGGCACTTGCTGAATTTGAAACAAGCAAATTAAAAACCAAACTTGAAAAATGGACAATTTCTGGGATGAAACATAAGGACCTTTGCAGAAAGCAATGGGGGGCTAGAATTAAGACTGGTTTGGGATGTGAAGAGACCACTCATGTTTATCCTCCTCCAAGTACTCATTGTTATTCTTTTATGCCTATACCTCATCCAACAAATGAATTAATTCATAATGATACTTCAGTTTGTATGCAGGTTTAGAAGGAGTAAACCATAAGGAGATTCGAGAGGAATAAGGTTATGGTGCCAGTAGGGGCTTGGGAAACTCTAGTAGTAGCATTTACAATTCCAAAAAGTCTTTGATAGACATTAGTTTAAGTAGATTTGGGTCTCAAACGTCTGCTATAGACAATGACATGTGTATTTTTAGTTCTAGTCCAACTTGTTCATCATCAGATGTTTCCAAATTAACTCATGATGTTCCTAATGCTTGTGTTAATGAAAGAAATGCTTGTTCAAATGAAGTTTCAAATAGATGTACAGACTCAAATTTTTTTGAAAAAAATTCTCTCTCATCCTATCCCATCTTTTACACCAATTAAAATTTCTACACGTAATGAAATAGAGCCAACTTCCTCGGTTGTTAAAACTATTCATGTAAATAAATCAGAATCTGCTAAAATTGAGGTCATAACAGAAAGATTCAAATAATCAACTGATAATTTCAGCAATTCTAATTCATATGTGTCTAAATGTGAGGAAGAAGTTGAAATTGATCAAGCTCCAGTTTCAACTCATAAAACAAAAGGTGTAAAATCCCATTGTTTTAAATGTGGGAATGATGATCATGTAATCAAAGACTGTCCTAAGCATGTTGAAAAAACTTTACATAATAGTTCTTTAGGAAGTAGATTAAATCACCTTGTAAATAATTTCTTTTGTAAAAAGTCTTCTATTACAAGACCTAAGTTTATCCAAACTTGGGTTCTGATTTCTAAATCTTAATAATTCATTTGTTCAATTGCGAGGATCATTCAAGAAAAACTGTCAATAGTTTCTGGCACGTTGATAGTGGATGTTTCCAGCATATGATTAGGTTGAAGGACCTACTCACCAATTATCGAATAATAAATGGAGGATATGTGGCCTTTGTCGGAGACAAGAAAGGTGGAAAGATGATTGGTCAAGGAGAGGTCTCAAATGGTTCTTTGACTTTGGAAAAAGTGAACTATGTTCCAGAATTTGCATTCAATCTATTGAGTGTATCACAAATTTGTGATAAACACATTCTAGTTTTATTTATGTCCAATGAATGCATGTTCTTGAAACTAGAGTTCACTGTTCCAGAGGATTTAATGATCATGTGTGCTCCAAGAAAGAATGATATCTATCTGCTAGATATGGGATCAAAAGAATCAACCTCCAAAGTGACCTGTCTCCTGTCAAAAGCTTCATCATCTGAATCCTTTTTGTGGCATAGAATATTAGGACATGTTAATTTTAAAAACATAAACAAGTGGTTAAAAGCAATCTTGTAAGGGGACTACCACTTAAGGATTTCTCAGTGGTAGAAAATTGCATGGCCTGTGCTCAAGGAAAGCAGCACAAAAGGCCACACAAGCTTAAGCTTGCAAATTCAATTTCAAATCCCCTCAAATTGTTTGGTCCTATCAGTGTTAAATCTATTGCTATGCAATCTTATTGTCTTGTTGTTATATATGATTACTCAAGATACTCGTGGGTAAGATTTCTAACTCATGAACAAGACATCATAGAAGAGTTGCAGAAGCTGATCCTCTCAATTGAAACCACAACAAAAGGAAGGTTATGTCCATCAGAAGTGACAATGGAACTGAATTCAGAAATCACATCTTTGACTCTTTCTATGCAAGTAAAGGTATTCTAAGACAGTTCAGTGCTGCTACAACAACTCAGCAAAATGGTGTTATTGAAAGGAAGAATCGGACTCTTATTGAAGCAGCAAGAACTATGCTGATTGAGTCAAAGCTTCCAGTCATTTTCTAGGCTGAAGCAGTCAATTGTGCATCCTATGTACCGAACAGGGTTCTTATCATGAAAGACAAGATGAAAACTCCATATGAGGTTCTTCATAATGGAAGCCATTGATTGACTTCTTTCATCCATTTGGCTGCTCATGTACTTTGCTAAATACTCAATCTCAGAAGTCAAAGTTTGGTGCTATTTTAGATGAATGCTTCTTTATTGGCTATTCCTCCTTATAAAAGGCGTATAGGGTGTACAATAAAAGGACGCGCATTGTGCAGGAGTCTTTTTATGTTGATTGGCAAGAGTCAAATTCACTAAACATGGGATCAGACCCAGAATGGTTCTATGACTCTAATACTGTCTTCAAAGCATTCAATCTTCCAACACTTGACGATGATGTTATTCCTCCAATAAATGTGCAAATCATTCCTCCACTTGATCCAGATGCTCAACCATAACCACCCCCATAACCTGAACCCCAACCAGGTCCTCAAATTGACCCTCCACCTCCACCTCCGTTTGATGTTCCACACACCTTCACCATAACCAACTCCTTTATCACAACCATCCTCACCTTCCTAACCGTCACAAACTGAATCCTCATCTTATTCCAATCCTTTAACCCAGAATACCAATTTTAAGAAATTAAAAGACCATCCACATGATTACATCATTGGTTCTATTACAGATGGTGTGAGGACACGAAGTCAATCAGGATTGATAAATGAATGTCTTTATGCATGTTTCTTATCTCAAATCGCTCCTAAAAATGTCTCTACAGCACTTCAAGACCTAAGTTGGGTTGAATCTATGCAAATGGAGCATTAACAATTCAGGAAACTAAAATATTGGCAATTAGTTGATCTTCCTCCAAATAAGTTTCCTCTCGGTACCAAATAGGTATACCAGAACAAGCCAGATGATCGAGGGGTTGTGATAAGAAACAAATCAAGGTTGGTTGTTCAGAGATTTGCTCAGGATAAGGGAATTGACTATACTGAAGTGTTTGCTCCAGTTGCTCGCATTGAAGCCATTAGAATCTTTCTTGCTCACGCTGCTCATAAGGACTTTAAAGTCTATCAAATGGATGTAAAGTGTGCATTTCTTTACGGGAACATTGATGAGGATATTTATGTATGTTAGGCACTAAGTTTTGAGGATCCTGATTTTCTAGACAAAGTTTATAAACTTGATAAATCCTTATACGGATTACATCAAGCTCCTCGTATCTGGTATGAAACCTTGACACAATATCGGCTTAGCAAGGGTTTTTGTCGTGAAACTATAGATATGACACTTTTCAAAAAGGAAGTTGATGGTGAAATGCTGATTGTTCAAGTGTATATGGATGACATCATTTTTGTTCAACAAATGACAAACTGTGTAGAGAGTTTGAAGAAGTAATGAAGGATCGCTTTGAAATGAGGGTGATGGGAGAGTTGTGTTTTTTCTTGGGATTGCAAGTTGAGCAAAAGCCTGATGGTATCCTAATTCATTAAGAAAAGTACATTCTAGAGATTCTCAAGAAGTTCAAGATGGATGATGCCTCTCCAAAACTCACTCCTTTCACTGCTCAAACATGTTTAACTCCTGATAATAATGGGAAATCTGTGGATGCTCGTCTTTATCACTCCATGACTGGATCTCTCATGTATCTTACTGCGAGTTGTCCAGATATTACATTCGTTGTGTGCTATTGTGCCGTTATCAAGCAAAGCTGAAGAAATCTCATGAAAAGGTTATTAAACATATCTTTAGATATCTTAAAGGGTCCTCTCGTTTGGGTCTTTGGTATCCAAAAGGATGAAACTTTGATTTGCATGCCTATTCTGACAGTGATCACGGAGGTTGGAAGATGAACAGGAAATCTGTCACTGGTGGATGCCATTATCTTGGGGATTGTCTTGTTTCATGGCAAAGCAAAAATCAGACAACTGTATCTTTATCTATAGGTGAAGCTAAATACGTTGCTGCATCAAGTTGTTGCTACCAAGTGCTTTGGATCCAACATCATATGATGGATTATGGCATCAATTTCCTTCATACACCACTCTTCTGTGACACTGAAGCCGCTATTGGAATTGCCAAAAATATAATCCATCACACTCGCACCAAGCACATTGAAACAAGGATTCATGCAATCTGAGATGCTCAGGAAAAGGGTTTCATAGATATTATTCCAATTGATACTAAAAATCAAAGAGCAGATCTTTTCACAAAAACATTTGATAAACATTGTTTTTATGAACTGATCTCCATGTTGGGTTTAATATCTTTTTGAAAAACTCTTTTCATAATAAAATGCATAGTTAGTTGTAAATAATTTTTTTTATCTTTTACATCTTATGTTTATAAAATCTTTTGAAACTTCTAGTCCCATATTCCATCACTTATTTCTTTTCATGACAAACAGCAATTTCTTTGTAGATAGCAATCAAATAGAAATTTTGGGAGAGAATAAAGTTTAAACATTAAGTTTTCCAACTTTCGTTTGTCAGGAATCCCAGGAATTTGAAAGAAAAAGAGTTTGAAGGAGGACAAATGGATCTGTGATGTGATATGCATGGTAGACTCAGCTTAAAAACAAAGTAAATGTGATCGTGTGACCAAACAAAAAGTTCAAAGAGCTCGGTGATAAGGTTCATTCCCATGACATCTCGACCTGCACAAAGACATAAATATTTGTCCATATTGGTTTAGAGTTTCAAATATCTGTTCTGATCCTACTAAAATCCCAAATCTTCCTCACCCGAACCCTTAATTGAACACCTAGTTAGCAAAAACAAACGCTTCTAGTTATGCTCTTCAGAAAAGCCTATATTTTGAGTCACTTGTGACTATTTCAGAATGTACAATAATAAATAAAATAAAGTGTGTGTTTATCTCCTCAGCTATGTGTGAGCATTGACTTGGAGTGACGATTTTCTCTGCTATACGTGAGTATTGACCTGAAGCTCTCATCAACACGCTTAGATGATCTTCTCTACTATGCGTGAGCATTGACCTAAAGCTCTCATCTACAAGTATAAGATGATTATCCCCTCTGTTATACGTGAGTATAGACCTGGAGCTCTTATCATCTGTTGGACCAAAAGAACCAATGAGCCAAGATCAGGAAAACCTCTAAGTCCCACATGACATCACAACAACTGCTGAAGGCTTCATCAGCAGTTTGACAAAGACTGAAGACTCAACAGCTGAAGATCAAAGATCTGAAGAACAACAGCTGAAGATCCCAAGTACTGAAGATAAGTACTGAAGTCTGAAGTACTGATGATTACAAGTACTGAAGACTTCAAGTACTGATGACAAGTGCAGAAGATCAACAACTGAAGCACTGAAGAGCTGATGATCAACAACTGATGCACAAAGTCTGAAGACAAAGACTGAAGACATCAGCTGATGACAACTACTTAAGTCATCAGCTGATGAAACATCTGAAGACCAAAGTCTGAAGACCAAAGTGCTGAAGCTTCAGAGTTTGTCACAACAGCTGAAGAAATCTTCTTCAGTTGTTGTGATGGTTTTACTTTTCAGTAGTTGTATTTCTCCTTTTTCAGTAGTTTGTACAATAGCTGAAGAGTTTGTTCTTCAGCTGTTATAGTTCAGTAGTTGTAAACGACTGAAGAGTTTGTTCTTCAGTCGTTGTACCTTTTCAGTAGTTCCTTTTCAGTACTTGTAATAAGTAGAACACTGCATTTTGTAAGAAGATGTCAGCTGTTGTGACATCTTCAGTAGTTTAAGTGTTCTATCAGTAGTTTGTTAATAACAGTTGATGTCACTGTCAAGTGACATCAGCATTAGGTTAATTCTTCCCTATATAAGGAAGATAACCTAATTGTAGCCGCTGCTAATTACAGCCGCAGTCGAAGCTTGTATTGAATGAAATATTCTCTTTTGCAGAACTTCCATCTCTCTCTATAACTTACTGTTTTATTGTTAAATCTATTATGTTCTTGCTTGTTTGTTATAATTCTTGTACCAAATCCGCTGCGAATACAACCTAATTGATCAAACAAGAGACTAAGATCCTGTCAAATGGTATCAGAGCTGGTTAATCATTGATCGATTTAACAATTGATCATTTTAAACTGCTCTTTTGACATCTACGTTTGATCGAATTAGCAATTTGCAAGAATTAGCTATAGAGATTGATTTTCTGCTGCTTCTGACTGCTAAACTTAAGGTTCTCGTGGTTTTTGAGCTAGATTTGTTTTGTTTACCTTGAATTTCACTGAAATCTGAAATGACAACACTAACTAACGATCCTCACAATACTGGCTCCTCAACAAAGCCTCCGATGCTTGTGAGGAGTGAGTATAACATATGGCAACGTCGTATGCTCCACCACTTATCTGTCAATAGTGCTGGTTGTTGGAAGTCAGTGGTGCATGGGCCATACAAGCCTATGGTGAGCGTTCCTGAATCAAATGAGCAGGTTCCGAAGAAACCTGATCAATATTCGGATGAAGATTTAAGCTGTTCGAGATTGATGCTAAAGCCCATGGAATTTTGGCTATGGCTATTCCAAATGAGATCTATTCAGGACTTTTGCATCATGAAACTGCTCATGATCTCTGGGTTGCTCTGAAGGAACAATTCAGAGGAACCAATGAGGTCTTAGCAAACACTAGGGAAATCCTCGCCTAACAATATAAGACATTCTCTCATAGGAAGGGTGAGACACTGACTCAACAGTATGAGCGATTCTCTTGTCTTATTTCTGAGCTGAAAATGGTTAAACAAGAGTATTCCAATTGTCAGATGAACAACCGCTTTCGTAGATCCCTGCCTGAGAGATGGGACACTTATACCATTGTCCTACGCTCCAGTGCAAATCTGGACACTCTATCTCTCACCCAACTTCATGGGAAACTGCTTACATTTGAAAGAGAGATAGAACAGAAAAGGAAGTTGTCATCATCTGGCAAGCTCACTGATGACTTTGTCTTAGGCAATGCTGCCTTGATAGGTCAAGAGTCAGAATATGCTACATCTGAGAATGCTTATGATGAGCATATTGATTTCACTAGCAAGTCTGAACATGCTTTTGTTGGTGTTGATAGTAGTTCAGGAGGTAGCAGTGATAACTTGTGCTTTCTGATGGAGGACTTGAATAACATTCCAGATGATGATCTGGAAGAGATGGATATTTTGAGTCAAATGGCTATGATAAATATCAGATCTCAAAAGTTCTACAAGAGAACTGGGAGGAAATTTCCTGGTCTCTCTGGCAAAACCAAAGTTGGTTTTGACAAGAGCAAGTTGAGGTGTCACAAGTGCCAGAGACTTGGACATTTTGCTAGAGAGTGTAGATCATCTGGATCTAACTCTTCTGCACCCTTTGTGACTTTTCCAAGCAATAGCTCACAGTACATAGGGCAACACTCCACCAGTTCCAGTCATCCATCACCAGCACAGGCATCACCTGCATACTTTATGCCTCGGGGTCATATGCCATACCCATACCCCTGCTACTACATGCCTCAGCCAAGTCAAGTTCAAGCACCCCCTGCTCAGCAACCACATGCTCTCCCTGAGCCTCAATCTTCCCAATCTCATCATCAACCCCAACCTCAACAACACAGCTTTTTCACCCCAGGAGTTGTTGACTGGAGTAGTTTACCAGATGATTTATCTGGTCAAGAACAACTATTCCAAGGTGCTGGTCAACATGGTGGTGATCATCCATTTGGGAATCTTGCTCTAATGGCCTTTGAGTCTGCTGATGGGTCATCCTCCAATGCATCATCACAGGTATCCTCTGAGGCTAAAGCCAAGCTTTGTTCTGATTCATGCATAGCAGCATTTGCTTCTATTAGAGAAGCAAATGTAGCTTTAATTGATAAAAACCTTGAGCTAGAGCAAACCATTTCCAAAAAGAAAGCTGAATTTGAGGCTGCACTTAATGATAAAAATAATGAGATTTATAAGCTTAAATGCCAAATAAAAGATGATAAGGCTAGGGAAGATGTACTTCTGGAGAAGTACAGAGACCTCAAGGAAACTCTTGCAACCACCCAAGTAGAGTGTGATCGATGGGTGCATCCCTGCAAGGGTTTTGAAATGCTTCTTAGTAAGCAATCAGCTTCCAATGTGAAGTTTGGCATTGGTTATAATCACACTGCTCCTCCTACAGATTTTACTTCAAGAGCAGAAGTTGAATCTGATGGAGAGAGCAATAACCAATCCTTCTCATCACGTGACCTACTATATGCTGATACAGCATCATCAGAGGTAGAAGTCAGCATTAATTCCACTCAAAACCAATCAGCTGATGCTACCACAGCTGATGGTTCAAATGCTGACTGTCACATGATCAAAAAGTTGATCAACTCAGGTGTTGTCTCTACAAGTACTGAAAGTAATAGAGAGCAAGTGATAACACCTGAAGTTCAAACCTCAACTACTGCCAGCACTGAAGAGAAGAAAACTGACAGTAGAAAGGGTTTGAAGACAACTAAAGAGGATGTTAGGAAAGCAGGTACTACAAGGAAGAAAACTACTAGTACTGACAGCAAACAGCTAAAGAACAAGTCTTTAGCAGCTTCATCCTCTTCAGTTGATGATCAACATAAGATGAAGAAGAAGCCATGTGAGATATGTGGCTTGTTTAATCATCTTACTGATGACTGCTGGTACAAAAGGGGGTCCAAACTCAAACAAAAGGAGAAAATTAAAGAGCAAATGAATAAAATGAAAAATGAGTTTGAAACCAAGTTTGTACTAGTAACATCAAAGCCTGAAATCCCTAAGCCCAAAGCTAAATTTAAAAAGAAGGTAGAGGTTACTCAGGCAACAGCTGAGGTTGCTCAAAAGAAGATGGTGCAACATGGGAATCCATCATCTGCAAGCCCCAATGTGTCTGAAGAGCTGAAAGCTTTATCACAAAGTCAGACACAACTTGTAATGATGGTCAGCATCTAATGGGAAAAGTCAACCAATTAGATGCTCCTGGGTTGAAACCACAGAAAAGGAAATCCAAGCCAAAAGGTTCCTCTTCTACACCATCTCCTTCACCTCAGGCTGTCACACATAACACACCTGTTAGTGTTGCACCTGTTGTTGAGAACAGACCCAAAACCAAAAAGGTTTAGGTCTCTAAAACTAACTAACTTGTTGTTATGATTGTAGGGTTCTTCAACATGCCAAAGAAGCATCTGGTATGTAGACAGTGGAGGATCCATGCATATGACAGGAAGCAGTTCCCTTCTTAATGACTACTCTCAAGGAAGGAAGGGATTTGTCTCCTTTGGCAATGATGCAAAGGGTTACATCATTGGAAAAGGATTTGTTTCCAATGGGGAAATAAGGTTTGATGATGTCAACCATGTGGAGAATCTCAAGTACAATCTCTTGAGTGTCAGTCAAATGTGTGATAAAGGCCATGTTGCCCTTTTCACAAGCCAGAACTGTCGGATTCTGTCATCCAAAGTTCTAAATTTGATTGACAAGGTGTTGGATGAATATACTCTCCTGAAGGCCAACAGGACAGGAAGAGTATATGCCTTAGATCTTTCCAAAAGGATAGATCTAAAAGGCCATCCTTGCCTATTCTCCAAGGCCTCTCCTCAAGACTCTACTCTATGGCGTAGAAGGCTGGGTCATGTTAGTTTCAAGAACATGAATCAGCTGATAAACCATGGTTTAGTAAGAGGATTGCCTTTGAAGGAGTTCAAGTGTGAAGACAACTGCACTGCTTGCTTAAAGGGAAAACAACACAAAGTTTCATTCCCTTCAATAGAAGAACCAAAGTCCACTGCCTGCTTGCAGCTCCTGCACATGGATCTCTTTGGTCCTGTCAGAGTGATGAGCATGGCAAAGAAGAAATACTGCCTGGTAATTGTGGATGATTACTCCAGGTTTGTATGGACTTTCTTCTTGCACTCCAAGGATGAAGCTGCCAAGGCTATAATGAACTTTGTGTTATTTGTAGAGAAGCAGTATTCCCTGCAGGTCAAGTGTGTGAGGAGTGACAATGGAATAAAGTTTAGGAACCACACACTTGATGACTTCTACCTGTCTAAGGGAATTAAAAGGCAGTTAGTATTCCTAGAACTCCTGAACAGAATGGAGTGGTTGAGAGAAAGAACAGGACTCTCATTGAAGCTACAAGGTCAATGCTAGCTGACTAAGGATTGCCACTGACCTTTTGGGCTGAAGCTGTCAACACAGCTTGCTATGTGCAGAATAGAGCATTAGTGAATAAGAGGCTGATAAAGACTCCTTATGAAGTACTTCATTATTTGGCCCCTCTGATTTCCTTCTTTAGAGCCTTTGGGTGTCCATGTTTCATTCTCAATACTAGCAATCCACTCCAGAAGTTTGCGAGTAAGGTGGATGCAGGGTATTTTGTTGGTTATTCATCAACTTGCAAGGCATACAGAGTTTTCAACTGTAGGACAAAGATGGTTGAAGAAACTCTGCACGTCAAGTTTAATGAATCTCCAAAGGACAAGATTCCACAAAACCCTGTGGAGTTGTTTGATCTGGACATACTGCAATATGTTCCTTATCAACCTCCAGCTATTGTGCCTGTCAACAGTTCTCCACCTAGTGGTACTGATGATGATGTAGCCAGTACTCACCTTTTCAGGTTTAGTGACAACCTGCCTGAGTCCACTAAACCTGATGCTCCTGTAGCTTCAGCAGCCCCATCCATAACAAATGCTGATGAGATTTCTGCATGCTCCACTTCATTTGAGCTGCCATCTCCTACATGGTTTCAAGAATCTTCGTCACCATCTGTTGCTGCTAAAAGTCCTACAAACATTTGCACTGATATTATAGTCTATCAAGAGCTGATGAATCACCCCACATCTCAAATCATTGGTGATATCAATGCTGGAGTTTCAACCAGGAATCAATTGTCCAACTTCTGCTTCTATGCTCTCTTCATCAGTCAGCAAGAGCCAAAGAACTATCATGTTGCCTTAAGAGACAATGGATGGGTGGAAGCAATACAGCTTGAGCTTCTTCAGTTCAGAAAACAGCAAGTGTGGGAGCTTGTTCCTTTACCCCAAGGTAAGTGTGCAATAGGCACCAAATGGGTATTTAGGAACAAAACAGATGAAAAGGGCCAAATAGTTAAGAACAAGGCCAGACTGGTTGTCTAGGGGTTTACAAAGAGGAAGGCATCGATTATGATGAGACCTTTGCCCCTGTAGCCAGACTGGAGGCAATTAGATTGTTCTTAGCTTATGCTGCCTTTCACAGTCTTAAGGTTTATCAAATGGATGTCAAAAGTGCCTTCTTATATGGTAAAATAAAAAAGGAAGTTTATGTGTGTCAACCACCCGGCTTTAAGGACAATAAACATCCTGATTGGGTGTATAAGCTTGATAAGGCTCTTTATGGGCTGAAACAAGCTCCTAGAGCCTGGTATGAGACACTATCAACTTTTCTTCTCCAAAATAAGTTCACTAGAGGCACCATTGATAAAACCTTATTCATAAAGACTGTAGGACAGCATAAGCTCCTTGTTCAAATATATGTTGATGACATCATCTTTGCATCCTCTGATCCACAGTTGTGTGATGAATTCACAAAGCTCATGAAGCAAAAGTTTGAAATGAGTGCTATGGGGGAATTACAGTTCTTTCTAGGTTTGCAAATCAAACAAAGGGCTGATGGAATCTTTATTCATCAGTCCAAATACACAAAAGAGTTGTTGAATAAGTTTGATTTACAAACCTATAAGCCCTGTTCTACTCCCATGAGCAGCATCACACAACTGGATGTTGATCAGAAAGGTAAAGCAGTTGATGAAACCCTTTACAGATGTATGATTGGGTCCTTGATGTACCTTATAGCTTCTAGACTAGACATCATGTTTGCAACATGTGCATGTGCTAGATTTCAGGCTGCACCTAAATAATCCCATTTGATTGCAGTCAAAAGGATCTTTAGATATCTGCAGGGCACCCAATCACTAGGTCTTTGGTATTCTACTGGGCATTCTTGCAAATTAGTTGCTTTCTCAGATAGTGACTATGCAAGATGCAAAGTCACCAGAAAATCCACTTCTGGTGGTTGCCAATTCCTAGGCAATTGTTTAGTTTCTTGGCAGAGTAAGAAACAAACATCAATTGCTACATCCACAACTGAAGCTGAGTACATTGCTGCTGCAAGTTGTACATCTCAGGTACTTTGGCTTCAGAACCAACTCTTGGATTATGGCATTACAGAGACTAAGACTCTATTACTAATGGATAGTGCTTCAGCTCTTTGTATTGTTAAAAATCCAGTCCAGCACTCCAGGACCAAACATATAGAGATCATACATCATTTTATAAGAGATTGCTATGAAAAGGGTCTGATTGATCCAAAGTTTGTGTCTAGTGCCGATGAGCTTGCAGACATCTTTACTAAACCTTTAGATAGTGCCACATTCCAAAATTTGGTACTAAGGCTTGGTATGCTGCAGCTAGAATAATTTGACTAATACTGATGTTCTCAGTTCACAAGTACTGATGAGCATTAGTATGCAAAAGTCAAATATAAGTACTGATGAATAATTTAGTCTTCAGCATTTTCACAACTACTGAAGACTAAAACAATTCAAAGTACTGAAGTACATTATTTGTTGAAAACAACTGATGTAGTTACAACTACTGATGTGGTTATAACTACTGATGAATAATTTTCAAACAAATAAGTACTGAAGAACAAATTTTGTTCACAAGTACTGATGTGTAATCTTACACAAGTACTGAAAGACAAAATTTGTTCACCAGCTCCGAAGAATAATTTATCAGCACTTATGAACATCTGATCACAAGAGCTGAGGAATAAAATATTCACAAGAGCTGAAGGGCCAATGAAACATCTGAAAGTCGGCCAAAGAGCTGATGAGTAAATGTGGAGGTCAGAATGAAACAACTGAATTGACGGAAACAGCTGATGAGTAACTTTACTCTTCAGCTGATACCAACATCTGCTGTTTCATACCCAAACAACTGAAGGACAAAACCATGTCTTCAGTAGTTTCACAACTACTGAAGGCTAACACCAAGTCCTCAGTTGTTTACAACAACTGAAGCAAAACCATGTCTTCAGTAGTTTACAACTACTGATGTCAGTAGTTTACAACTACTGAAGGCTAACACCAAGTCTTCAGTTGTTACAACGTCTGAAGATGAAAACCATGTCTTCAGTAGTTTATAACTACTGAAGACTAACAACAAGTCTTCTGCCGTTTATAACATCTGAAGGACAAAACCAAGGTCTCAGTAGTTTTAACTACTGAAGACTAATACCAAGTCCTCAGATGTTACAACCACTGAAGGTTCAAACCACGTCATCAGTAGTTTCAACAACTGATGACTAACACCAAAACCTTCAGTAGTTTTCTTTCAGCCTTTGCCATACCCTATAAATACCCAACCTTCAGAGCTTTTCATTCTCACTTGACCTAAAATTTCAAAAACGCTGAAACCTCCCATACATCATTAATGGCGGCCATGCAACTCAAGCCTCGACACAACTGTGTCGCGTACCTCACAAAATCGCCATTCTGGACAACGTTCCATCACGCCATTGATCTTATGATCAATTCTCCTTACCGAACAGCCTTTCTAATAAATCCTACCATTTACGCCGATTCGGTTACCCAGTTCTGGACGAACGTTACCCTGCAAACTGGAGAGAACGACGCCGAGGTCTCTCTCTAGTCGTCCGTGAACAACCACCTAGTGGTCATTACTCCAGCTACAATCCGACAAACCCTAAAGCTGGAGGATGCCACTTTCCCAACCTCTTACGCCAAAGGCACCCTTGATCTCTTTTTCACTGCCAATGGTGACCTCGCTGCTTCTACTTTGTTAAAGAAACATTTCCCAGATCCTCAACGCCTTATATTTCATATGGTGAATGTTTGTCTGGCCCCAAAAACATCTTCATGGGACCAGATGTCGACAAGGTGGCAACACGTATTGTTTTCTATCTTTGAGAAACAACATTTAAACTTAACTGAAATAATATTTTTGGAACTCAAGGACATGGCCTCGAAACCATCTGCTAACCGATGGATTCTATATCCTCGGTTTATTATGGCCATGATAGAAAGCCAGCTTAGTGCTGAGGGACTTGTTGGCACTGGGGTCCCTGCCATGGCTGTTTTAGCTGAGGTATACTCCAGGCACAACTCAGACCAGACACTCAAACAGGCTGCCAATCTGCAAAAACCCACGCAGCTGGAACCCACAGCCTCCACCTCTAAGTCTAAAGTCCCCACCAAGCCCAAACCTAAAAGAAAACCCAAAAAGGCTACTTAGGGAGATGAGTCCCCTGAGGATGCCCCTGTAACACAAATGCAGGAAGTGACTGCTGGCCAGATTCTCCCAGTAGTCACCATGACTCCACCTACCACAACCGCACAGGTTTCCTCTTTACAAGAGTCTGATGCAACTATTTCTGGGGCTGCTACACATCTGTAGTCTTTCTCACTTAAGGAGACTACCATTGAAACGCACATTCCTCCCCATGTGCAATCTGCTTCTAGCCCATCTCCCACTGCAACTGCCCCTAAAAGCCCTACTCTAATAATTGCAGAAGTGTTGACTCATCTTAACACTCCACCCTCTTCCCAGAAACCAATCAAAACTGGGATAACTCCAACCAAAGAGAGGGTGGACACAAGTGTTGATGGGAGCCCATAACACAGAGAATCACATATCTCATCTCCCAGTGTGGCTAGGGAGATAGGATATTCCAGTGAGGTTGCCACTTTCCCTGCATCAGCATTTGAGTAGGAAGAAGCTGGTAACATCAATAAGACCTCACCAGAGGCAACTGCCGATGATGGATCCAATCCGGAGGCTGGAAGTCCTCAGAACCAAGAAAAAGAGGCACATGCAACTACTGAGCCACACTCAGTGCATGTACATCCTGACCCAGTCAGGAGGTCAGGTGATTCAGTGCAAACTGATGATGACCTGAGCTTCTTCTTTGATGTAGTTGCTCAAAATACCATTCTTGAGGAGGAGGTGAGCAGACTCAAAGAGCTGCTGGCCAAATTCTCCCAAGAATCAAGTCCATCTGCCACCATTAACCCACAGATGGCACCTTCACCTGAAGGTCTCACAAACACTCAGCCACTCCCACAAACTCAGCCACCTGCCTCTGCTTCTGGCACTAGTTCTCAGGAACAGAACCCTCCTGAGCAACTAGTTGCTATCTTCCAACAATCCCTGCCTCTCATCATACCAATAATCATAGACATTGTGATGAAAACCCTTGATGAGAGGCTTCCCTCACAAATACAACCCATGGTGGAGGTTGCTATAGCTAAGATGCTTGCTGATAGTCAAACCCCAACCAATGCACCCAAAAAGGGGGAGACATCAGTGCAAGCCAAGAGGAAGAGGGTAGAGGAAGAGAAAGAAGTAGGGAGAGAGGAGGAAAACGAGAGGGAAAGGATTGAGGAGACTGAGAAGGTGAAGGGGAAGGAGAAGGTATGGGAGGAGAGAGCTGAACAGATAGAAGTGGCTGAAATCCAAAAGGATTTCAGTGTCACTTACAAAAAGAGGAAAGGAGAGAAGGAGGGAGAGAAGGAGGTGATAGATACTGATCTAGCAGTCCTAGTTAAGGAGGCTGATGCTGAGCATAGCCGATCAATGGAATCTATCATTGATCAGCTGTTTAGGCAAGGCTTTGACATGGACACTGCCATGCTAGATCAGGAAATTAGGAAGATGGAGATGAAGGAAATTGAATACCGATGGACCACATATAGCCAAGAGGAAAGAAAGATACTTGAGGCTATGAGTAGGTTTATTTCGAAGTATCTGGGGAGACCAGTCCTAGATGTGAAGGCTTGGACCAGGGACAGAATCTTGGCTATAGCCACCAAGATCTGTTCGGCTGGTGATTTTACCAAGGGACTGGTCACAGAAGCCCTTTCAGAAGCCGGTGCTGGGAACAGGACATAGCTAGTCAAACAGACTAAACCTGCCCTCATCTCTAGGATGCTAGCAAAGCCTGCCCAAATTCCCACACCAACAACCCAAACACAACCCACAAAACCAACCCCTTCACTATCAAAACCCATTGCCGATAATACACCCTTACAGAAGAAGAGAAGGGTGTTGAGGCTGCAAGAGGAAGAAGAAGAGGAGGATGAGGAGGATAGACTGCCTCTTTCTATAGTAATATCCTTACCTAAAGCCAATCCTAAACCCATCACTCCCACCTCACAGATGGATGCTGTGAGGGTCAAGATAGAAGAAGAAGAGCAGTAGAAGCTTCATGATGCTGAAATGCTAAAATCAATAGATCAAGCCTATGTTGCTTCTTCTTCTATAATGAACATGAAGAAGGAAGCTCTGAGACTCTTCACTCTCAAACAAACTTTGAAATATGATAAAGAGAGAGTGAGGACTTGGCCTGATCCTAGGGTGGCTCACAGGATCATTAAGAAAGACATTCCTGTGAGATACAAGAGCCAGGTTAAGAAGATCGTAGATGAAGTGATCACAGTGGCTCTTGTAATAACACCCTGGGAGATTGTAGATGAGTTCGAGAAAGCCTATAAGACTAAGCAATCACCCCAAATGATGTTGGAGAATAGGGTGGTTAGGAAAGGCTTAGTTTATAAGAGGCTTGAGAACTTCCAAAATGATGAGCTCAACCTTCTAATAGAAGGCAGACATCCTGATGAATTCGCCTGTAGGCAGATCACAACTGTTGAGCTCAAGAATGGCAAACAGGCCAAGTATGTCTCAGAGTTGTACGACCGTGAAGGATTATTCGAAGGTGAGGCTGAGGACCTATCCAAAGAAGAACAAATGACATTCCTTCGAGCCTACACCAGAGAATCCTACAGGCTCGTACGTGGGAAGTAGGTCTCATGGATGGGATAACAGCCCTGTGTCCAGTTCCCCAAGACAGGGCTCCCATCCATACTTAGCCAATCAAATCTCAGAGACCTCTTCCCAGGCCAGTGCTTATCAGGGTCAACTTCTGATCTGATCCAGAAGGAAATAGACCAACATTTCTGCCAACAATAAGTGGGACAATAAATTACTTAGAGGTTTTGGCTGCATTGGTTTAAGGGGAGTTTGTTGGACCAAAAGAACCAATGAGCCAAGATCAGGAAACCTCTAAGTCCCACATGACATCACAACAACTACTGAAGGCTTCATCAGCAGTTTGACAAAGACTGAAGACTCAACAGCTGAGGATCAAAGATCTGAAGAACAACAGCTGAAGATCCCAAGTACTGAAGATAAGTACTGAAGTCTGAAGTACTGATGATTACAAGTACTGAAGACTTCAAGTACTGAAGACAAGTGCTGAAGATCAACAACTGAAGCACTGAAAAGCTGATGATCAACAACTAATGCACAAAGTCTGAAGATAAAGACTAAAGACATCAGCTGATGACAACTACTGAAGTCATCAGCTGATGAAACATCTGAAGACCAAAGTCTGAAGACCAAGGTGCTGAAGCTTCAGAGTTTATCACAACAGCTGAAGAAATCTTCTTCAGTTGTTATGATGGTTTTACTTTTCAGTAGTTGTATTTTTCCTTTTTCAGTAGTTTGTACAACAGCTGAAGGGTTTGTTCTTCAGCTGTTATAGTTCAGTAGTTGTAAACGACTGAAGAGTTTGTTCTTCACTCGTTGTATCTTTTCAGTAGTTTCTTTTTAGTACTTGTAATAAGTAGAACACTGCATTTTGTAAGAAGATGTCAGCTGTTGTGACATCTTCAGTAGTTTAAGTGTTCTATCAGTAGTTTGTTAATAACAGTTGATGTCACTGTCAAGTGACATCAGCATTAGGTTAATTCTTCCCTATATAAGGAAGATAACCTAATTGTAGCCGTTGCTAATTACAGCCGCAGTCGAAGCTTGTATTGAATGAAATATTCTTTTTTGCAGAACTTCCATCTCTCTCTATAACTTACTGTTCTATTGTTAAATCTATTATGTTCTTGCTTGTTTGTTCTAATTCTTGTACTAAATCCGCTGCGAATACAACCTAATTGATCAAACAAGAGACTAAGATCCTGTCATCAATCTACCCTAATAATATATCACAATGTTTCTTTAATCAAAAAGATCATTGTCAAAAGCTCCACCAATCAAATGATATTAATGAACATTCACAATGGTACTCAAATGATCATTGTCTATGTTAACATCACTGGTAAATCACATGCAAAATCAAACAGAGTCAATCATACTCAATAGGCCATGATGACAGGATAAAGTCTTTTGTCGAATATCTGTGGGGACCAAGTCGCCAAAGCATCTTTAATCAAAATCAAACATGATAACGAAAGCTGTTGATTACTCGTTGAAAAGAATAAGGCATGGGTTTAAAAGGACAAACATATCAGCAATCCCTCCAGACTACGACTCTCTGGAAAATTAATCAAATATATATATATATATATATATATATATATCCTTCATGGTTATCTTATTTTATTTTAGTTTATTTTATTTATCTGTACATCTTATTTTATGTTTAAATTGTTTGGTAATTTGTTTTTCTATGAGTTGGAACTGTAGGGTGAAGAAGTTGTTTCTCATAAATGTTTTTATAAACACGAAACATATATTAAGAAAAAGGAGAAACTACGGGCGAAACTAAGTTTCATCGGGTGTTTCGCCAAGTGAAACTATAGATTCGCCGGCAATCACGCTCAACTGTGTGCCACTCAACATTACAGGCGAAACTATAGTTTCACCTACAGCAAAAATAGGTAGTATATAATGCACAGTATGCGAAGTGTTTCCTACAAAGTGCAAATCTATCAAACCCTAGTTTCTCTGCAGCGATTTTATGAAGAAAATTCATTGTTGATTTCCGACGAAATAAACTGTTGTTGATAGCTTAGGTTAGTTAGGTGAAGTTTGTACTAAACTTTAATCGGTTTTAAATTGGTTAAAAGATCAGCAGAAATTGTTTCGCTGAGTTCAAAAGGTCGTAGTTTCGTTCAGCGAAACTGCGAGCTAGAACATCGAATCTGAACGAAAGTTCAATGTTCCAAGCAAAACCATAACGTTGTGCTATCCAAGCAAAATTGACAGTTTCGCTAGGAAGATGTCAGCGAAACTATAGATTTGCTCGGTGTAGAATTTTGTGTTTGAGCTGAAGCGAAACTATTAGCGAAATTACAGTTACTCTTAGGCGAAATTACAAAATTATTTATCAGCGAAACTGTTAATAACTAGAACACATAATTCAATGCCTAAGACTCAGCGAATCTATGCCTAAGTGTTAGCGAATCTATGGTTTGGCTGCAGTGAAACTAACAATTTCACCCTGCAAAATTACAGTTTCACTCCTAGTGAAACTAGCCAAAATTTAAAAAAAAAATTGTTGTTTTGTGTAATTGATTTGTTTTTTTATGTATATACATTCATATCTAACCAAATTTTCTTTTCATTTCAGTATGTACGGCCAATTTAAAGTTTGATGACAAGTACAACATAGTGGCACTATTGGATGACAAGAATCCAAAGGCGGTGGGCTTTAGAGACTGCATTAGATGGCTAAGGCAATGTCCTGTAAGCTATGCCATCTCACACATGCCTACTATTTATGATTTACACGTGAGATATTTCTAGAGATCTGCAGAGTTTGATGTAGGATCAGTTCCAAACCATATAGTTGCCAGAATTAAAGGTCATGACATGGTTATTACAATGGAAACCATAGCAAGAGTGCTAAGATTGGAAGATGACTATGGGCCAGAGGTTGTGTTTTCTGATGCATAAGTTCTTGAGGCATTCAGGAGTATAGGGTATGAAGGGCCTCTATTTGAATCTAAGAAGGAAATCAAGAAATCTCTTCTATCAAAGGAATGGAGATATATTGCCCAGGTCTTTATTATGTGTCTGGATCATCAGAAGGGAGATTCAGACGAGCTGAATATACACTATGCTGGGGTAATGATCATATTCGGCAGAGGTCAAAAGGACAACATTGCAAAACCAATTTTTGACTGCATAACTAAGAACATAATGGCCCTGAAGAAAGACAAATGGCTGTTGTATCCTAGGTTTGTCCAAATGTTAATAGATGATCTGATTCCTAATATGCCAAGACATGGAGAAATCAAGAGGCTGGCCCAGATGAACACAAGAATCTTTGCTAACTGTTCAGCTGTTAGACATGATTTCAGTGGGAAGATAATTTATTTATAGGAGAACATGTATCCAGTTGAGAGATGGAACTATATTAGAAGGTTGATTGAGAATGAGAATAAGAATGCTGAGGAGAACAGGGAGAAATAGGAGGAGGCAATCAAGAAAAGAAAATGGTATGCTAAAGAGGATGAATATGATTTGGATACTAAGATTAATGAAGCTAAGGAGGAGATCAGGCAACAAAGGGAGAGGAGATCAAAAAAGAGAGGAGATCGAAAAAGAAAGCAGATCAGGGAGAAACTATAAATGTTAGTGATAGAAGAACAAAGCATAAATAGTAAGCTTTCTCTAAAGCTCCTGATAGAAGAGATGCAAGGTCGGAGCTGGACCAAGATGTTATTCGAAACGTTAATGAATCCTTGGCAAATGAGTTAAGCATGATGATAACAAAGTTGATTAATCAAGATTTAAGAGAGAAAGAAAATGATATGGTTATAGAAAGGACGAAATCTATGTTATTAGACTAACAAATGCTGATCAAGAAATTGTTGACTGAGGTGAACAAACTAAAAGCAAATGTCGGCCTGCCTAATCAGATAACTCAGGATGAGCTTGATGATCTATCTGATACATCCAAGTATTCATTTCTAAGAGTGGGAAGTTCATCAAAGGCAGGAGAGGGCATAAGTGGTGTTGCTCATAAAGATGTTGAGGTTGAGGGAAATAATGCTGGATGCAGTGGTGTAGGAGGTTCTAGTGAAGAAGCTAAAGTTGTGAAGGATGCTGATGTAGAAGGTGCAAAAGGAGATGAGGCTGTGATTGAAGAGGCTAGGTTCATTGATTTGAAACTAGACATAGACACTTATCTAACCGGAAAAGAGGTGTTAGCTAGTAAAGGAGAGGGAAGCAAACAAAAGGGGATTGAGATGAGATTATAGGATGAAGCTAAAGAGGAGGATGAACAGCTGGTTGATTATGACTCTGAGCCTGAATTTTACGAGGTTAATGAACGCCTAACAATATATGTGGCGCAGAGAGGATCAACTGAAGGAGATGTGATAGAGATTGCTCAAGAAGACTGGTTTGCTAAGGAAAAGGAGCGTGAAGAGCTAACTCCTTTGTTCCAAAACATTCAAGAGCCAAGCAAGAAAGAGGCAGACAAAAAGATAATCAGTTGGAAGTACAGCGCCGATCTCAAGTTATACATAATCAAGAGGCGAGGAGTAAAGATCTACTACTTCAATAAAAGGAAGGCTTTTAAGACCTTGCCGAGGTAGGATCTAAGGAGATTGGCTGATATTCCTCTTATAGATGCTAATATGAGTGAGAAGGTGATGTTGCTAGAAAAAGGAGATTAAGAAGGTTTTAAATGACAACTTCGAAGCTTTTGGATATATGAAGCCAAAGAGAAGGAGGTCTAAGAAAGACTTGGATTGGGCCACTGGCAAGGGCAACATTATGTTAAAGTTGAAGCCTACCAAAACAGTGAACAGAGATAGAGTGCCCAATCCACTTCCCCCGATGCTACAAGACTTTGTCAAATGGTTTTATGACAACAACACTAGGGAAGCAGTGATCAAGTTAAAGGGTGAACAAGAGATCAGGTTATTTGATTCGATGGAAGTCTTTCTGTTTGGTAATGAAGATTTGAAGGTGTTATGTGAAAATCACATAAAGGCTGGAGTTGGAGCTTAAACGAGAACTAAAGCTAGCCTGTTTATGAGGGTGGCTAACAAAGCTTGGGGTGTGAGAGCAGAAGTCAGGGAGCTAACCAAGAAAGTTATACAAGCTGATGAAACCAGGATGGATGTGCAGGATCTTACAAAGCAATTACTTCAAGCAAGTACACACGCAGAAGAAGAAAGGGTAGCTGGAGCTGAACAAGACACATCAGAGAAAGTTGGAGCTGCTGGTGAACCGGCTAGAGCAGAAGATCAAGATCAACATCAAGCCAATGAGGTCTAACCTAGGGGGAGTATTGAAGATTAGGAGTAGGTTGGACTCACCATAGTTGTTAGCTTCTTTTTGTTATATATGTAGTAGGTTTAATGTTAGTTTAGTTCTATTATGTAATTTTGTAGTTTGTTTTGTGTTTAGTATAGTTTCTCTGACCTAGCGAAACTATGAGCCAAACTATAGTTTCGCTCGTAGTCAGTTGACTTAGGTCACCTGGCGAAACTGTGTTTCGCAGCCTGGTGAAACTAAGATGTGGTCAGGACACTGTCAGCGAAACTACAAACTGCCTATATATTGTAATGATCAAACTTTATATGCAAGTTTTGCAAAAGCCTAATAAGAATATTCTTCTTTGCACTTCTATTCTCATTTACTTTTTGGCATGAAATCACTTTGTTATTCATCTTTGAGACTTTGTTTGTTCTTATGATTATGGTTTTGGCTATCTTTGTTATACATTTGAAAACCATTGTTTAGATTGTTGTTTGAGCCTTATTTCAGTGGGATTATTGAGTGTTATTCATTATTTGCATTGATTTTCGATCATGTTGGACCAACATTAATTATAGTTAAAATACTGATATGGAAGATCATATTATGTAGATTCATAGATTGTGTTGATTGAAAGTCAAAGTAAATACCAAGTCAAAGTCTAAATGAAAAGTCAAACTTCATAATAATTGATTCAAAAGTTGAATCACAGACATAGTTTAAACATATTGACCAAAGCATATAAGGGATCTTCATAGAAGGGCCTAATTAATACCCCAAGACTCTTATAAATAGGACATTTGCTCATTAATTTGAGTGTCTGTTTCTATAGTGTAAACTTTCTTAGGGTGGATTTGTGCTTAAGCGGGTATATATATGGATGTATGTATGATATCATTCCTTTCATGTTGTAATCATCCAACTTTTGTTCATCAAGATAATAATGATATCATATAATTTGATAACGTATTTGTCTTTGCGAATGATCAAATGAACCACAACAAC